>AWUE01013204.1:0-42552 GCA_001974825.2 Corchorus olitorius
TCCTAAGTGCAAGGATCCAGGTACGTTTTCTATTACCTGTTCTATTGGAAAAAGAGTCATAGAGAATGCTATGCTAGATCTAGGTGCATCTTTAAGTGTTATGCCTTATTCTTTTTATCAATCTTTAAATCTTGGTCCTTTGAAAAATACTGATGTGATTCTGCGGTTAGCTGATGGATCTTCGGTTCATCCCAAAGGTGTTCTAGAGAATGTCTTAATTCAAGTTGAACACTTGATATTTCCTATTAACATCTTCGTTATGGAGATGGAACATTCGAAAGATCAATGTTCTCTTTTATTAGGAAGACCTTTCTTAAGAACTTCCCATACCAAGATTGATGTATTCGATGGTTCACTGACCATGGAATTCGACGGTGATGTGATCCACCCTAGAATTTCATCTCAAACGCCATTGAACTTTAACAAGTTTGTTTGTGTTGTGAGTGTTAAAACTGCTAAGACAGGAGCCCGAGAAGAATCTTCATCAACAAAGCCTGATCAGATTGCCAAAGGAAGACTAAGGATAGCAACTTTTCAGCAACGCAAAGTTGAACCTTTTTATCGAGCCTGGGATAGATTCAAGAAGCTCTGCGCAGCATGCCCTCACCATGCCATATCGCAACAGCTTTTGATTACATACTTCTATCAAGGATTAGGAGTAGATGGCCAAATTCTTGTGGATAGCGTGGACAACATCCCTTTGTTCGATAGAACCCCAAAAGCTGCATATGAAGCGTTGGAATCTTTGACTAAAGCAATTGCACCCCCTAGCTTTAAAAGAAGAAAAGCAAAGGAAGAGCAAGATGCCAACAAGCAAGAAGTTCAGCCACACAGAGAGAAGTAGAAGATGGAAGCCAAAGAACCAAAGGAAAACGCTCAAGGCAATGATCGAGCCAACCCAGCCGGCCAATACCCGGCTATGGCCCGGCCATCCTCGCACATGGCCCGGATAGGATCAGCCACAACCGAGCCACGCCGAGATACATGCCCGGCCATCCGTAACATCCTCCGCGCCGATCGCCCGGCCACTCGAGCAATCTACCTGGTCACGCCCGAACTCCTCCGCGCACCACAACCGGCCATCCGCACCGCCTGCCCGGTCGAGCCTGTCTTCCTCCGCGCCATTTGCGCTACCATCCGAGTCTTATGCCCGGCCATGCCCGGTACCACCTGCTCCACCCGCGCCACCTGCTCGGTTAAGCCAGCCATCAGCCCGGCCATCTCATGTTTCCACCAAGCCATATCCGCCCATTACCGTGCCACCACCGGTTAAGCCCGTGCCACCACCGACCATGCCCGTGCCATCACCATTCCAAGCCGCCACATACCCTGTGATGATTTCAAGTCTTGATAAAATTCAACTTGAAGTTCTCAAAGCCATCAATGATACTCTCAAAATCATTGTGGAATTGTTGAAGGAATATACCTATAGTTCCTTCACCCTTGAAGAATAATTTCTTTAAGGCAGTCTAGCCAAAGACTCTTAAAGAAAGGCGCTTATTGGGAGGCAACCCAATGATTTTACATGAAGAACTAAAGGAGAGCAAATGGAGCTTAATTTGGACGATTGCAAGATGAATTCGAAAGGAGTCCAGTTTCAGAAACAATAATGGAGCTTATGCCTGCAAACATAGAAGCTTTCTTTAACTCTATCTCTTTAATTTTCCTTGCATTATTTTTCCTTGATTATTGCTTTAATTGCTTGCCTGTTCTTTGATGTGAATTAATTGTTAGTTTAGTTTTTATTTCATGCATTTAAATAAACCACATGACCATGCATACTATAATTGTTTGTGTCAATTTCATATGTGTTTCCACATTGAGGACAATGTGTCTTTTCAGTGTGGGGGAGAGAGTCTAGTCAATAGAGAGTTTGCATGCATCATAATCTTAAAATATACCATAATTTTTTCAGAAATTTTGAAAATTTTGCATATATTAATTGATTGATTTGATTATGATTGATTAATACTTAGAATTTTTAAGAATATTTTATTTAATTGATTGATTTATAGCATGATATCTGATTTCTTAGATCAGGTATAATTGAAGTTTATGATAAAAGCATATTGTTCATTAATTTCTATGATTATCTATTTCTAGAACATGTGTCCAATCTTGATTGAAATTACAATTTTGATAGTATGTTATGGATATGTCAAGAACAAGTGTGGGGGACTACTTATATAAAAGGGTAGTTAAAAAAAATCCTTTTCAAAAAGAAGTGTTTTCATGCAAGAGGAGAAGAGGTATTTCTACATACTTCAAAAAAATCAATCCATTGTTGTCACTCTTTTCTTTAACAAAAGGAGTTAGTAACCCTTGGAAAGAGGATAAGAGGCATGGAATTGCAGAAATATTGTCCCTCTGAAAAATAAAAAGAAGGAGTCCTTCTAGAGTGCTAGTAGCCTCAAAAATGGGAGTTTGTAACCCCAAATCATGAACACTTCGAGGTTAGTAACCTCAATTTTCTAAAAAAACAATTACCCTTTAAAAATCTATTATAACCCACACGTAAACCCTTGATTTGTATCTGTGATATGCATTCATTTGAGTAATGGAGATAAAGATGAAGACATAAGCTTATGGAAAGAAGTAGTTATAGGATGTGATGAATGGTAAGTGATTAGAACTACTTTAATTATGGTTACTTAAGAATAAAGGTGCTTGTTATTTATTGATCTTTTGAATTTAGTGCTCTTATGATTCTTTGTTATTTTGATTTCATAATTATGTTGATCTTTAATATGTGTATGCATTCAAAGTTTTTGAAAAGCTTAAATTAAAATGGAATTTTGATTTGCATTAGTTTAGGATTATAGTCTTGTTTAGTGTTTTTCATAGTTTTCTACACTAGTTTGCTAGGGACTAGCAAAGATTTAGTGTGAAGGAATATGATTGAGCCAAAATTGACCCTATTTTTATAGCTATTTTACTATGTTTTTAGACCCATTTATGCTTAATTATATGCTATTTTATTAATATTTGTGTTTTTAGTCTTTAAGTGATGTGAAAATGAGAAATTGTTATTTTTCACTATTTTTGGAGCTATTTTGATGACTTTTTACACAGATTTGAGCAAAGCAATTTTGAGCATAGATTTGGAGATTCGAAGTTCGTGTTTGAAGACCATTTGAAGATAATTTGAAGACTTGAAGACCATTGAAGATTTTGATGCCGTTTTCAAGAGGAAGAATTGAAGCATTGGAGTTTTAATTGAAGACAAGTTATGAAGAAGCCCTCAAGCTTTGGTATTTATGGATAATTTATATGGGAAGATACTCAACCCATATAAAATATTAATTGGAATTAAAATCCCAATTAATGACTCCTAAATCCAAGGAAACACCAAAATCCCGTAGATTCCCGATTCTAGTCCTAACAGGATTAGGATTCAGGAGCAGTTTTGGTAGAAAATTCATAACTTTATGCTCAGACCTCCGTTTGAAGCCCATGAGTACTCGTTGGAAAGCTAACTCCGAGATCTAACTCCGAGATCTACAACTTTTCTTTGAAGTCCAAGACCCAGTTCTGCCGTTTTCAAGCCCGAAAATGCCGTTGAAATTTCTGCACGAATTCAGCAAAATTTCAGGATCCTATTTTAACTTGGATTCTACTCTAGGATGACTTTTAATCCAACTTGGACTCCAAGTTAGACCCTAAAACCGGCCTAGACTCCTTTCCAAGTTAGGATTGGAATTCTAAGGGTTAGTTCTACTATAAATAGGCACCTCCTGTATCACAAATCACACACCAATTCACATAATTCTCTCTAGATTTATTTTCTAGTTTTTCTTCTAGTTTTTAGGCAAAGGGTGCCGCCACCCTCTCTAGCTATAGGGTGGTACGGCATACCTAGGTTTTTGTCAAGGAGATTTCGCCCCTTCTAGTTCTGTAAGTTATTTTCCCAAATCCATGAGTAGCTAAATTCTTAATATTTCTGATCCTTTGGTGAATTCAATCAATTAAATATGGTGAGATTTCTGTTCTTATAATTTGGTATTCTATTCTTGATAGATAGCATGTTAAACTCTGTTATAATTCTACAATCTTGATCTTTAATGATTTATGTGGCCAGTAAAGAAGTAATTTGAGAGATTGTTGGCTAGATCAAATAGCGGATTGACGTTCATGTTTGATTGTATGTAGCAAGTTAGCTGCGCTTGACGGCGGGTTAATTGGGTTTGCATGCCAGTGATCAGATTTATCTGGTTGTTGTATGGTTTTATTTATTAAGCATGTGTGAAAGAATTAATAAAACTTAATGCTTTGAATCCTAGCAAATCTTTAAAGCTTTGCGGCTAATTGATTAGTTAGGAGGAAAAAGGGGTAATTTAAGGCTTGACGGCTAATCTTACCTAAATAGCATGTTAGGGTTTTCCCTAGGTCAGTTATCATCTTGAATTTAATATTGAATTTATCTTTTAAATCAAGGACCCATAATTAATTTGATTGTTTTCTACCATTAGAGAAAGGAGTATATCCTTAATTATTGTTTTCTTTCTTATCTGCTATAGACTTAGATTTAATTTACTTTGTTTTGTTTTCTAGTTTAATTGTTTTCTGTTTAATTGTTTTCTGTCAACCTCTGTTTTCAGTGTTGTTTTTGAGAGATTTTAAGGACTAAATTTTCGGATAAAATCTATCACTCTTCTCTGTGGGATCGACCCCTACTTGCCCTATCTACTTAGTTAGGAGTTTGTTGGGATTTTATTTTTATGATTGTTAACGACCGATCAGCTATTTATAGTAGAAATAACCCTCAAGACTCAACCTCTAACTAGGAAAAGACTCTAGGACGGTTCTTGGGCTGACTTGGTCTCCAAGTTGGATTAAAAGTCTTCCTAGAGTAGAATCCAAGTCAGACTAGGATCCTGGAATTTTCTAGATTCGTGCAGGGACTTCAACGACATTTTTGGGCTTGAAAACGGCAGAATTGGGTCTTGGACTTCAAAGGAAAGTTTTAGATCTCGGAGTTGGCTTTCCAACGAGTACTCATGGCCTAAAACGGAGGTCTGAGCAGAAAGTTATGATTTTTCTACCAAAACTGCGCTGAATCCTAATCCTGTTAGGACTAGAAGCGGGAATAAGCGGGAATTGGATATTTTCTTGGACATATGTGGCACAAATTGGGTTTTTAATTCCAATTGTGGGCTTATATGGACTGAGTATTATCCCATATAAAATATCCAAAATTCCAAAGCTTCCGGGCATAATTCATGGCTTGACTTCAATCCATCGCAATTAAAGCTCCAATCTTCAATTCTTGCCCTTGAAATAATTCTTCAATGATCTTCAAATCTTCAAAATTATCTTCAATGAGTCTTCAAACACGAGCTTCAAATCTCCAAATCTATACTCAAAATTGTTTTGCTCAAATCTGTGTAAAAAGTCATCAAAATAGCTCCAAAAGTAGTGAAAATTAACAAATTCTCAATTTCACATCTCTTAAGAACTCAAAACACAAATGTTATCAAAATAGCATATATTTAAGCATAAATGGATCCAAAAACATAGGAAAAATGCCATAAAAATAGGGTTATTTTTGGCTCAATCATATTTCCCCCACACTTGAACTTTGCTAGTCCCTTAGCAAATCAATGTGTATGTTAATCAAAAACCAATTTTTTTTAAGAAAGCAATTTGAATTCATACATACATCAAAGAATCAATTCATCATGAAATTAAAATAACAAAGAATAATAATAATACTCAATTCAAAAATCAAGAAATAACAAGTATCATCATTCTTAAGTAGCCACAATCAAAGTAGCTTTAATCACTTACCATTCTTCACTTTGTATAACTACTTCTTTCGATAAGCTTATGTTTTCCTCTTTTTCTCCATTACTCAAAAGATTGCAATGTCATAGATATACATCAAGGGTCATTGTGGGTTATAATAGATTTTCAAGGGTAATTGTTTAGAAAATTGAGGTTACTAACCTCTGAAGTGTTCATGATTTGGGGTTACTAACTCCCATTTTTTGAGGCTACTAGCACTCTAGAAGGACTCCTTCTTTTTTATTTTTCAGAGGGACAATATTTCTGCAATTCCATGCATCTTATCCTCTTTCCAAGGGTTACTAACTCCTTTTGTTAAAGAAAAGAGTGACAACAATGGATTTTTTTTAACAGAAATACCTCTTCTCCTCTTGCATGAAAGCACTTCTTTTTTATGAAAAAGTTTTTTTTAATTACCCTTTTTATAAGTAGTCCCCACACTTATTCTTGACATAATCATAACATGCTTTCTCAATCATAATTTCAATCAAGATTGAACACAAGTTCTAGAAATAGATAATCATAGAAGCAATGAATAAATAAGATCATATCACAAACTTTAATTATACCTAATTCTAAGAAATCAAACAACATGCTATAACTCTATCAATGAATAAAGCATTCTTAAAATTCTAAGCATTCATCAATCATAATTAAATCAATTAATCAAAATATGCATGAAAAATTCAAATAGTTTGAAAAAATCGAAATTTTATCATCAAAATGTTTTATTTTGTCGAAAATTTTTTGAAAAATTGGGAATATAGGATCAAGTCAAAATCAATCAATTTCTATCGTAGGTTCTCATGCAAACAATAACTAGCATATGACTCAATTATTCAAGCAATAAACCTATCAAGTATTCACTCCCCCCACACTTAAAATTCACATTGTCCTCAATGTAAAAGCAAACAATTCATGCAATATTATCTTACCGAAAATAAAAAGTTAAGGTTCATGAAAACATACCTGGGCGGCTTTGATGAAGATAATTACTCAAACATAAAGACAATAGAAAATTAAGGTGATAGAAAATTAAAACTGGATAGATAGTTTATTAATGAAACTTGAAAAATAAAGACATAAGATAAAGGAAAATTAAAATTAAAGCATAAACTATATAACTAATCCTATGATGCATAAAAATAAATCTTAAATTTAAAAACAAGAAACTTAAATCTAAACCTAAATTGGTTTATGAATAGCCTTCTCCAATAAACTGAAGAGGTCATCCAAATTCCCAATTATATTATTAAAATCCTCTTTTAAGCTAGTAATTTGATCACTAATCTCTTTGCATCGAACAAGGAAAGGGTGAAGCTCTTCCTCATTCTCCTTTTTCTTGGTTAACATCTTCTTCTTCTTTCTTATCACAAGAAGCATCACTTGATTCAGAATCAGAAGCAATAATCATAATATTGTCTTCACCTTGATTTCCTTCCAACGGATCCTTAAGTTCTATTATTGGTGATGGAGTTTTCAATTCTTCCAAGGTAAAAACAGTAGCTATCGGCCTATTTGATGAAGAGGCATAATTTGGATCATGAGTTCTTTGAGGGATGGGACCACATCGCATGGGGGGTCTATAGGGCGGCCTATAGGGCATGGTGTGATACCCATCAATCCTTGGCATGGAAAAAGGCTTATTCCAAGGTGCAACTTGAGGCCTTATTCTTCCATTAAAATGCCTTGGTCCTTGGGGATGATGAAATTGATTCTCATAGGGGTGAAACCGATTTCTAAACTCATGCTCCGCTCTAACCCTTGATCTCATAACAGCTTCTTGAGATTTGTCAGCTTTGTCCAGAAGAAATTGAAAAATCTTCCTAGCTTTGAATCCTGGCTTGGTAGCAATTTTTTCTTCAGGTAGGGAAGCAATCATGCTCAAAAGTTCATGGCAATCTTGACGGATAAAGCTTCCTTGAAATTTCTCACCAAATTGAGCAGCTCCAATTTGATAAAATTGGCTTCGGAAATTCTTGAATTGAACTTCAAAATCCATGGTGGTGAGCATCATCAACATCTTCAAGAGGGCTAGGGAAAATTGAAATCTTCTTGTCGACTTAGGGGGGGTATCGACTAGCTTGCTCTTGTCGAAAATTTTCTCCAAAAATCTTCTTCTTATCGACTTGCTTTAGTCGACTTCTCCCTTGCTCAAGTCGACTTCTTCTCTTAAACAAGGCCTTATCGATTTGCTTCTCTTGCTTAACCGAAAATTCAAGTATTGCTCTTGTGATTTGATGAATTAAAAAGGAGGTAGAGGTACCTTTATATAGTGATCAAATTCTATTCCTAAGAGGTTTTAATTAGAGTAAAAAGTAAGAAACATACCTGGATTAGGAGTCCATTACCTACTGGGAAAAGGGTTGTCATCTTCCAATTCAATTAGGATTCACAATCCTAATTGAAAAGGGAATGCTCAAGGGGAGAGGAAAGGTGCCGCGGCACCAAGGCAACTGCCTTTGTGCGCGGGTTGGCAGGCTGCAGCCCCGTGCTTGCCGCGCGGGCTGGTTTGGTGGTGCCCCCCCCCCCCCCCCACTAGCGAGCGAGCTAGCCTGGTTGTGCCCCGTGCTGGCGCAGTCTGTCTTCGCATGGCTCGGTGTTTGCCCGGGCCATGGCCTCAGCATGGCTGGTGCTGGCTGGTGCCTGTCCTCGGCATGGCACGGTGCTTGTCGAGCTATGCCCTGGTGTGGCCCGGTCATGTGCGGCATGGCCGGGTCATGGCCTGCCCGTGGCCTTGCCATGTCCGGGCCATGTCTTGGTACCACCGAGCCATGGCCGGCCATGCATGGATCATGCATGGTTCGTGGCTCGGTGCTTGGCTCCTTCCATCTTTTGGATGATTTTTTTCCTCTTCCAATTAAATGGAGAAAAATCTATAAAACCTGAAAAAAATAAAATTAAGTTAGAAATTAAGATTATTGGGTTGCCTCTCAACAAGCGCTTGTTTAAAGTCATTAGCTTGACTTCCTCTTTCTTTAATTTTAAGTTGGAAGATAAACCGGTTCTTCCAAAATAATTTCCTCAATCCATCATATGGGAAAAGGTTCAAAGAAAGGTTTTAATCTTTCTCCATTGACTTTAAATTGCATCTTGGTAGTTGGACTATAGATTTCTACTGATCCATTGGGATATACTCTTCTTATCTCAAAAGGACCAGACCATCTTGATCTCAACTTTGCAGGGAAACCTTTTATTTGTCCCACAAATAGTAAAACCTTTTGTACTTCATGGAATGATCTCCTTAATATCTTCTGGTCATTCAAAGCTTTAGTTTTCTCCTTGTAGATCCTTAAATTTTCATAGGCTTCATTCCTAATTTCTTCAAGTTCTTGCAACTGCAGCATCCTTTGAATCCTAGCTTTGTCAAAGTTAAGATTACATTGCTTTACTGCCCACCATGCTTTGTGTTCTATCTCCACAGGTAAATGGCATGGTTTTCCAAACACAATTCTGTATGGGGACATACCAAGGGGCGTTTATAGGCTGTACGATATGCCCATAAAGCATCTCCTAGTCGCATACTCCAATCTTTCCTCTAAACATTGACTGTTTTCTCCAAAATTAGCTTCACTTGACGATTAGATATCTCGGCTTGACCATTGGTTTGAGGATGATATGAAGTAGATACCATATGTCTTACTCCATATTTTTCAACTAAGGTGATTGAGCTAAATTAGACCCTATTTTTATGGCTATTTTACTATGTTTTTGAATCCATTTATGCTTAATTATATGTTATTTTGTTAATATTTGTGTTTTGAGTCCTTAAGTGATGTGAAATTGATAATTTGTTATTTTTCACTATTTTTGGAGCTATTTTGATGACTTTTACACAGATTTGAGTAAAGCAATTTTGAGCATAGATTTGGAGATTCGAAGTTCGTGTTTGAAGACCATTTGAAGATAAATTGGAGACTTGAAGACTATTGAAGATTTATTTCAAGAGCAAGAATTGAAGATTGAAGCCTTAATTGAAGACAAGCCATGGATAAGCCATCAAGCTTAGGTATTTTTGGATATTTTATATGAGAAGATACTCAGCCTATATAAATCATTAATTGGAATTAAAATCCCAATTAATAACACCTATATCCAAGGAAATATCCAAATCCCGTACATTCCCGATTATAGTCCCAACAGGATTAGGATTCAGGCACAGTTTTGGTAGAAAAATCATAGCTTTCTGCTCAGTCCTCCGTTTGAAGCCCATAAGTACTCGTTAGAAAGCTAACTCCGAGATCTACAACTTTTCTTTGAAGTCCAAGACCCAGTTCTGCCGTTTTCAAGCCTAAAAATGTCGTCGAAGTCCCTGCACGAAATCAGGATTTTTTCAGGATCCTATTTTAACTTGGATTCTACTCGAGAATGACTTTTAATCTAACTTGGAGTCTAAGTTAGACCCAAAACCGACTTAGACCCCTTTCCAAGTTAGGATTGGAAATCCTAGGGTTATTTCCACTATAAATAGCCACCCCCTGTAACTTAAATCACATACCTTCACACATATAATTTTCTCTTCTTCTTTTTCTCTTCTAGTTCTAGTTTTTCTTCTAGTTTCAGGGCTAGGGTGCACCACCCTCTCTTTGCATAGAGAGGGGCGGCAACCTAGGTTTTCAAGAGGAGGATTTCGCCCCAAACTTCTGTAAGTTTTCTTCTTATTCTTTGGATGCTCACTCAATTCATGAGTGAGTAATCCTTTTCTTTTCTCCGATGTAGAATTTAATTGATCTCTTGACTTATATAATGGTGAGATTTTGTGCTTATATATGAAAATTGTTAGAGTTTTGCTTTGATCTTTGTTTTAATTCTATGTTGCTTGATAATTAAGTTAGCATTAGCTAGATCAAGTCGCGGATTGACGTTCAGGCTTGGTTGTTTGTAGCAATTGGGGGAGGACGGAAGTCCCTTCCAAGGGAGATAAGGGACTTTGAGTGAGAAATTGCTCTTTGTGCTTGTATAAATTACAAGTTCTTAATGCTTTGATTCCTAGCAAATCTTTAAGGCTTGACGGCTAATTGATTAGTTAGGAGGAAAAAGGGGTAATTTAAGCTTTGATGCGTAATCTTATCTAATTAAGGTGATTTAGGATTTAATTCCAACAAACTATTCTTTGTTTTCATAATTTTTAGTAATTGATGATCCATGTTATAATTGTCAAGAGGGATATTAATTCTACGTTGGAGGGTTTTTATCAATTATTTTCTTAGTTTATTTACTGCTATCTTATTAATTGTTTTCTTTAATTTTCTTGATTGCTTTCTTAGTTAATTTTAATTCTTAGTTTTAATCCCCTATTTCTAAACAAAACTCTTAAGGAATTTTTAGTAAAAGTTAATCTTGGATAAAGTCTATTCCCCTTCTCTGTGGGATCGACTCCTGCTTGCCCTATCTACTTAGTTAGGATTTTGTGGGGATTATTTTTATGATTGCTGACGACCGATCATAAGGCTTGTACAATTTTGTTGCAGAAGTGAGTTCCACGATCACTGATAAGAGTTGTTGGTATGCCAAATCTATGAAGAATGATATTCTTTATAAATTTGACCACTGTTCTTATGTCATCCTTTTCTGCAGCAACTGCTTCAGTCCATTTGGAAACATAGTCCACCGCTAGAAGGATATAGTATTTCTTTTCTGATGGAGGAAAAGGTCCCATGAAATCAATTCTCAATACGTCGAAGACTTCAACCACGTATACAGGACTTTGAATCATTTGATTCCTTCTCGAAATACTTCCCACTTTCTGGCAGCGTGGACAAGTCTTGCAATATTCGAAAGAATCTTGAAAGATTGTCGTCCAGTAGAATCTGCAATCCAAGATCTTCCTTGCTGTCTTCTTTTGTCCAAAATGGCCTCCGCTTTCATCAGTGTGGCAAAACTTTAGGAGTGATTGAATTTCATTATCAAGAATGCATCTTCTCATGACTTGATCATAACCACATCTCCATAGATATGGGTCATCCCAGAGATAATACTTGGCATCACTGATGAACTTCAATTTCATTCCTTTGCTAAGATCTGGAGGTAAACGTCTAGTCACCAAGAAATTAACAATATCGACATACCATGGAAGTTGAGAAACGGCAAACAAGTCTTCAAAAGGTAGTGCTTCATTGATTGTAGTCTCTTCTTTGTTTCCTTCAATTCTGCTTAGATAATCAGCTACAACGTTTTCTGCTCCTTTCTTGTCCTTGATTTCGATATCAAATTCTTGAAAGAGCAATAACCATCAGATAAGCCTAGCTTTTGCTTCTTTCTTTGCCATTAGATATCTCAATGCAGCATGATCGGAGTAGATTATCACCTTGGATCCCAGGATGTATGATCGGAACTTCTCCAAAGCAAAGACAACAACAAACATTTCTTTTTCCGTGGTGGTGTAGTTTTTCTGAGCAGTATCCAGAGTTCTTAAAGCATAGTAGATAACATGAGGTACCTTATCTACTCTCTAGCCCAGAATAGCTCCAATAGCGACGTCACTTGCATCACACATGACCTCGAATAGTAGTTTCCAGTCTGGTGGCTTCACAATTAGGGTGGTGGTGATGGCAGTCTTCAATTTGTCGAATGCTTCTTTGCAATCATCTCCAAACTCGAACTCTACATCTTTCTGAAGTAATCTACACATTGGTGCTGAAATCTTCGAGAAGTCTTTGATGAATCTTCTATAGAATCCAGCATGGCCCAAGAATGATCGAATATCCTTGACACATGTGGGATACTACATGGCCTAGAACAATACCTTGTTCTACCATGAAGTGGCACTTCTCGGCATTTAATACCAATTTGGTTTCAACACATCTTTTCAAGATGAGTTCTAGATTATGAAGGCATTGATTGAAGTTATCTCCATAGACAGTGAAGTCATCCATGAATACTTCCATCTTATCTCCCACATAATCTTGAAAGATGCTCATCATATATACACCTTTGAAAAGTCGCAGGTGCATTGCATAAACCAAAAGGCATTCTTGTATAAGCATACGTACCGAAAGGGCATGTAAAAGTGGTCTTCTCTTGGTCTTCAGGCGCAATTGGAATCTGAAAGTATCCTGAATACCCATCCAGAAAACAATAGTATGCTTTGCATGCTAACCTCTCCAGCATCTGGTCAATGAATGGCAATGGAAAGTGGTCCTTCCTTGTAGCAGAGTTCAGCTTTCTGTAGTCGATGCATACTCTCCATCCATTTTGTAATCTTTGAGGAACTAGCTCTCCATCCTTGTTTTCTACGACGGTGAATCCAAACTTCTTGGGAACTACTTGGACAGGGCTAACCCATTTACTATCTGATATAGCATAAATGAGACCAGCTCTAAGTAATTTAAGAACTTCTTCCTTGACGACTTCAGCAAGGTTCGGAGTGAGTCTCCTTTGTGGCTGTCGAACAGGTACTGCATCATCTTCAAGTCGAATCCTATGCATGCATACAGTAGGACTTATTCCCTTGATATCAGCTACAGTCCATCCAATGGCTTCCTTGTATTCCTTCAAAATTCTGATGAGTTGTTCTTGTAAATTATTCAATTTACTTGAAATAACAACGGGTAGAGTCTCTTTGTCTCCAAGGAAAACATATTTCAGGCCTTCAGGTAATTGTTTCAGCTTGACTTCAGGTTGTTGAATGATGGATAGCAGGGGTGTTGGCGTTGGCTCCAAACTGATATAGGCGACTGATGCTTTTTCTTCAACAGCAATTGATGTTTCCAATTCTCTGATGGTTTCAGCTACATCTTCTGGCGTCAAGATTTCTGCTTCCTTGATTTCATCTTCATCCAGGCTCTTTGCAAGAACTAGTTCAAGTTCATCTTCATATTGAAATGATTGAACTTGTTTAGAGCAAGCTTCAACTGCATCGATTGTATAAATAGAATGGATCTCAGCAGGAGTTTTCATGGCTTCATTTATGTCAAATTTGATAATTTCACCATCAAATTCCATGCTGAGTTTTCCATCTTTCATGTCAAAGTTCGTACTGGCTGTTGAAAGGAAGGGTCTTCCTAGCAGCAACAGCAAGTGAGGTTAATGAAGATCATCTTCACTCATTTTCAGGACATAGAAATCTGCAGGAAAAACAAAGTCTCATATCTGCACTAAAACATTCTCAACTAAACCTTCAGGTTTAATGTTAGTTTTATCAGCAAATTGCACAGTAAGATCAGTTTCAATCATATGTTCTATTTTCAATTAGGAGTAGATAGAAAAAGGCATAATATTAATTGAAGATCCAAATTCACACATAGCTTTTTCTATATTTGCTTTTCCAATTTTACAAGGAATAGAAAAAGATCATAAATCTTTACTTTTATGATGCAATTTTCTCTGATAAGCAGCAAATATATTCTCATTCATACAGGCATATTTTTCAGAAAATTTTATTTTAGCAGTGCATAGATCTTTGAGAAAAGAAGCGTACCTGGGCACTCTTACAACGTCAACAAGCAAATGAATATTTACCTCTAAATTCCGAAGTGAATTGAGTTGTTGTGCAAACCTTTGAGGAAACGGTGGTGGACCGTAAGTGGTTTCCATCTCCTTCATCCCTTCAAATCTTGATTTAGGTCGAGAAGCTCTTAATGATGAGTTTGGATGCTTCTTCTTAGGTTCGACTGAAATCTCCTCATCTCTGGTCACTTGAATGTTAGGTACAACAATTGGTGCTGGTTCGGCAGAGAAAGCAGGTGCTGGAGGTAGTGAAATCGCAGGTGGAAATGGAATATCAGGTAATTCCATATCTTGTGCTTGCCACGGTTGAATTTCCTCCATAGACTTAATTCTGATCCTCTTGTATTTTCATTCACATGTCTTTGTGGTACATATGAATGATTTTGGATAGAAGCTTGCTGGATACTCATGAAGTCGGTAAACATCTTTGCTAGATTTCCGCATTGAGCAGTTAACTCCTTCAACTCCTTGCGGATTTCTAATATCTTTGACTCCTTTGTTGTGTCAGCTTCATTGGTTATGCTGAATTGGTGAATGTTCTCGGTCATGGTATTGAGTAGCTTCCTTGCTTCTTCAGGTGTCTTGAGTGTAAAGCTTCCTCCACTTGCAGAATCAATATATGTTCGATCTTCACAGAGAAGTCCATCATAAAAAATCTGAATTAGAAGTGCTTCACTCAAGTTGTGTTAAGGGTAACTTGCACAAATCTAGTTGTATCTTTCCCAGTATTGGTGCCACTTCTCGTCAGGTGATTGTTGACAGGAGCTGATTCTTTTTCTGACAACAGCTCGCTTTGTTTCTGGAAAGTACTTGTTCAGGAATGCTGTCTCCAATCCCTTCCACAAAGTTATGGATTTCGATGATAAGCTTACAAACCAGCTTTTCGCTTTTCCTTCAAGAGTGAGTGGAAAAGTTCGAAGCTTAGCTTGTTCTTCAGGCATCCCAGTGATTGCAGCATACTTGATAAAGAAACTTTGCTAGTGCTCATGAGGATTCTCATGAGGTTCTCCTCGAAAAGTAGGCAACATACGGATTACTCCTGACTTCAGTTGGTATGTCATATCCATGGCTGGATAATCAATACATAGGGGCGGCACTTCACAGTTGAAATTCAGCTCACTTAACGAACGTGGTTGCTCCATTGAATTTTTCCTACAAAATAAAAGAAGATCAAGTGAAAATTAAAAGAAAAAGAAAAATAATTCACAATCTCCCCGGCAACGACGCCAAAATTTATGATCGGTCGTCAGCAAATCATAAAAATAAAATCCCAACAAAATCCTAACTAAAGCAGATAGGGCAAGTAGGGGTCAAACCCATAGAGAGATAGGTTATTTATCTTTTTCTTAAATCAATCAAACAAATTAAAGATAATTTTTTATAGTGAAATTAAATCGAATCTAACTAACAAGTAAAATTAACTAAGGAAGCAATCAAGAACATTAAAGAAAACAATTGACAAGAAAGCAGTGAATAATCAAGAAAACAATTAATAAAAACCTCCAACGTAGAATTAATATCCCTCTTGACAATTATAACATGGATCATTGATATCTAAAAATTATGAAAACAAAGAATAGCTTGTTGGAATTAAATCCTAAATTATCTTAATTAGATAAGACTACCGATTAAAGCTTAAATTACCCCTTTTACTTCCTAACAAATCAATTACCCGATTAAGGCTTAAAGATTCACCAAGAAACAAAGCATTAAGAACTAGTAATTTATACAAGCACAAAGAGTAATTTCTCACTCAATGTTCCTTATCTCTCTTGGAAGGAGGTGTTAATTCTCAACCAATTGCTAAAAACAACCAAGCATGGACTATTAATCCTCGACTTGATCTAGCTAATGCTAACTTAATTTATCAAGAAAGTGTCGGCTCAATCCATCAAAACAAGCAACATAGAATTAAAACAGAGATCAAAGGAATACTCTAACAATTATCATATATAAGCACAAAATCTCACCATTATATAAGTCAAGACATCAATTAAATTCTACATTGGAGAAAAGAAAAGGATTACTCACTCATGAATTGAGTGAGCATTCAAAGAATAAGAAGAAAAACTTATCTTATGCATGAGAAGAGAAGGGGGCGGCGGCTCTAGGGCTTTTGTCCTCCAAATCTTCAACAATTCTACCAAACACAATTTCTAGATCTACATGTACATTGAAAACCTAGACCTAAGGTGGCTATTTATAGTAGAAATAACCCTCAAGACTCCAACTCTAACTAGGAAAAGATTCTAGGACGGTTCTGGGGCTGACTTGGTCACCAAGTTGGATTAAAAGTCTTCATAGAGTAGAATCCAAGTCA
The DNA here is from genome assembly GCA_001974825.2 of Corchorus olitorius. Taxonomy (NCBI): domain Eukaryota; kingdom Viridiplantae; phylum Streptophyta; class Magnoliopsida; order Malvales; family Malvaceae; genus Corchorus; species Corchorus olitorius. The sequence goes on from AWUE01013204.1 coordinate 16,553, forward strand.
GACTAGGATTCTGGAATTTTCTGGATTCGTGCAGGGACTTCGACGGCATTTTTGGGCTTGAAAACGGCAAAATTGGGTCTTGGAATTCAAAGAAAAGTTTACGATCTCGGAGTTGGCTTTCCAACGAGTACTCATGGGCCTAAAACGGAGGTCTGAGCAGAAAGTTATGATTTTTCTACCAAAACTGCGCTGAATCCTAATCCTGTTAGGACTAGAAGCGGGAATAAGCGGGAATTGGATATTTTCTTAGACATATGCGGCACAAATTGGGTTTTTAATTCCAATTGTGGGCTTATATGGGCTGAGTATTATCCCATGTAAAATATCCAAAATTCCAAAGCTTTTGGGCTTAATTCATGGCTTGACTTCAATCCTTTGCAATTAAAGCTCCAATCTTCAATTCTTGCTCCTTAAAATAATTCTTCAATGATCTTCAAATCTTCAAAATTATCTTCAATGAGTCTTCAAACACGAGATTCGAATCTCCGAATCTATACTCGAAATTGATTTGCTCAAATCTGTGTAAAAAGTCATCAAAATAGCTCCAAAAGTAGTGAAAATTAACAAATTCTCAATTTCACATCTCTTAAGAACTCAAAACACAAATGTTATCAAAATAGCATATATTTAAGCATAAATGAATCCAAAAACATAGTAAAATAGCCATAAAAATAGGGATGTTTTTGGCTCAATCACTATGGAAAACAACTTGTGCCAATTACCCACTCGTTTAGTCATTCTTTCCTTAATAGAGTGAAATTCCCTAGTCCTCGACTTTCCTATCATAATCAGCAAACCTAAATACTTATCCCGCTCAAGAATCCTCATCAACCCAAGTCGATTCATGATACTCGTTCTTACACCATCAAAAATATTTTTGCTAAACATGATTGAGGACTTATCAATATTAACTTGTTGTCCGGATGCAAGTTCAAATTCCTTGAGTATTCCCAAAACAACATCACACTCTGATAAATCGCGCTCGTAGAAAAAGAATACTATCATCCGCGAAAAAAAGATGGGAAACCCTAGGTATCGTCCAATTCACTGCAACCCCCTCAATAACTCCCAAATCATCTGCACTTGCCAATAATCGACATAAGCTTTCCATACACTAAAAAAATAAATATGGTGACAAAGGGTCACACTGTCTAATACCACGTGTTGGAAGCACCTGGCCACACTGCTTACCATTGATTAAGACAGAATATGTTACTGAACGCACAAAAGACATAATCAAGAAAACCCATCTATCCGTAAAACCAATCTTTCGCATACTACTCTCTAGAAAATCCCATTCGACCCTATCGTAGGCCTTACTCAAATCCAATTTAAGAGCCATATGAGATTTCTTACCGGATCGCTTATTTTGCATAAAATGAATGGTTTCAGAAGCTACCATCGCATTATCATAAATTATTCTATCAGGCACAAACGCACTTTGGTTCTCTCCAATAATAAGAGGTAGTATCTGCTTAAGACAATTTGCCATGGTTTTCGAAATAACCTTAAAAATCACATTACAAAGCGCAATTGGTTTATATTCTCTCACTGTTTTAGGAGACTCATTCTTAGGAATTAGAACAATATTAGTATGATTAATATTAGGTAAATCAGCCTTATTATTCAAAAAAAAACCCAATACAAAAGTTTTCACCTCACTCCCAATAATATGCTAGCATATTTGATAAAATGAAGGGGACATACCATCATGACCCAGTGCTTTGTCTGCCTCCATTTCGAATACTGCTTGTTTAACCTCCTCACCAGTAAATTCAGCATCTTGTAAAAGTCTCATATCACTGTTAATACGTGTGTCCAGTTTAGAAACAACATGGTTAATGGCTTCGGCCGAAGGACTATCCGATGAAAAGATATTACGATAATAAGTACAAATTAATCTCTCCAAATCAGCTTGCTTTGTCTTCCAATACCCCTACTCATCTTCAATTCCGGTAATAGTATTTATCCTCTTTTGAAAGGAAGCCACCGAATGAAAATATCTAGTGTTGTGGTCCCCTTCCTTGAGCCAATGGATTTTGGATTGTTGCTTCCACATAATTTCCTCCTATCTATGCAACGCCTCCAGCTTACTTTTACACTACTCTACCTGTTACAAGTTCCACCCTGCGCAACCTTCTTTATAAACAGACTCAAAGTCTCTTCGCTTTGCAGCTAATTGGACTTGAAGACTACCAAAACTTGACTTATCCCAATTAGCTAAAGCTTGACCGCAAGATGCAATTCTATCCTTGATTTTACCACAAGCCGAAAAATGCCAAGCTCCATTATAGAATTCAGAATGAGTAGCTGATCGAGCCAAAAATAACCCTATTTTTATGGCTATTTTATCATGTTTTTAGATCTATTTATGCTTAAATATATGTTATTTTTGTTAATATTTGTGTTTTGAGTCTTTATGAGATGTGAAATTGAGAATTTGTTAATTTTCACTACTTTTGGAGCTATTTTGATGACTTTTTACACAAATATGAGCAAAGTAATTTTGAGTATAGATTTGCAGATTTGAAGTTCGTGTTTGAAGACTTATTGAAGATAATTTGAAGACTTGAAGATCATTGGAGAATTCTCTCAAGAAGCAAGAATTGAAGAATGGAGTTTTAATTGCGAAGGATTGAAGACAAGCCATGAAGAAGCCCGGAAGCTTTGGAATTTTGGACATTTTATATGGGATAATACTCAGCCCATATAAGCCCATAATTGGAATTAAAATCCCAATTTGTGCCTGATTGAGCTAAATTAGACCCTATTTTTATGGCTATTTTACTATATTTTTGGACCCATTTATGCTTAAATATATGTTATTTTGATAATATTTGTGTTTTGAGTCTTTAAGTGATGTGAAAATGAGAATTTGTTGTTTTTCACTATTTTTGGAGCTATTTTGATGACTTTTTACAAAGATTTGAGCATAGCAATTTTGAGCATAGATTGGGAGATTCAAAGTTCGTGTTTGAGACTTGAAGATTTTTGAAGAATTATTTCAAGATCAAGAATTGAAGATTGGAGCTTTAATTGCAGAGGATTGAAGACAAGCCATGGATAAGCCCTTAAGCCAAGGAATTTTGGATATTTTATATGGAAAAATACTCAGCCCATATAAGGCCATAATTGGAGTTAAAATCCCAATAAATGCCGCCTATATTCAAAGAGATATCCAATTTCCGCTTATTTCCGCTTCTAGTCCTAACAGGATTAGGATTCAGCACAGTTTTGGTAGAAAAATCATAACTTTCTACTCAGACCACCGTTTGAAGCCCATGAATACTCGTTGGAAAGCTAACTATGAGATCTACAACTTTCCTTTGAAGTTCAAGACCCAGTTCTGTCGTTTTCAAGCCCAAAAATACCGTCGAAGTCCCTGCACGAATTCAGGATTTTTTAGGATCCTATTTTGACTAGGATTTTGGTTCTAGGATGACTTTTAATCTAACTTAGAGTCTAAGTTAGACCCTAAAACGTTCTAGACTCCTTTCCTACTTAGAATTGGATTACCTAGGGTTATTTCCACTATAAATAGCCACCTCATGTAACACAAATTACATACCTACATATTTTTGACATAGATATTTTCTCTTCTAGTTTTCTTCTAGTTTTTTAGGCAAGGGTGCCGCCACCCTCTCTAGCCATAGAGGGGTGCGACATACCTAGCTACTGTGCAAGGAGATTTCGCCCCTCCAAGGTCTTGTAAGAATTCTTATGCCGCTCATGGGTTTTCCCAAATCCATGAGTAGCTAAATTCTTAATACTTCTGATCCTTTGGTAAATTCAATCAATTAAATATGGTGAGATTTCTGTTCTTATAATTTGGTATTTTATTCCTGATAGATAGCATGTTAAACTCTATTTTAATTCTACAATCTTGATTTTTATTGATTTATTGTGGCCATAAAGAGGTAATTTGAGAGATTGTTGGCTAGATCAAACAACAACGGTTGACGCCTGAGTTTGATTGTATGTAGCGAGTTAACCACGCTCACCGACGAGGTTAATTGGGTTTGCATGCCAGTGATCAGATTTATCTGGTTGTTGTATGGTTTTATTTATTAAGCATGTGTGAAAGAACTAATAAAAGTTGATCTTAATGCTTTGAATCCTAGCAAAATCTTAAAAACTTGACGACTAATTGATTAGTTAGGAGGAGAAAGGGGTAATTTAAGGCTTGACGGCTAATCTTATCTAAATAGCATGTTAGGGTTTTCCCTAGACCAGTTATCATCAAGAATTTAATATTGAATTTATCTTTTAACTCAAGGACCCATAATTAATTTGATTGTTTTCTACCATTGGAGAAGAAGTATGTTTTTTAATTATTGTTCTCTTTCTTAATTGCCATAGACTTAGATTTAATTTACTTTGCTTTGTTTTCTAGTTTAATTGTTTTCTTTTTAATTGTTCTTCTTAACCCTCTGCTTTTATATATTGTTTTTGAGAGATTTGAAGGATTGTATTTTCGGATAAAGTCTATCAAACTTCTCTGTGGGATCGACCCCTACTTACCCTATCTGTTTTAGTTAGGATTTTGTTGGGATTATTTTTATGATTGCTGACGACCGATCAGTGCCTCCTATATCCAAGGAAATATCCAATTCCCGCATATTCCCGCTTCTAGTCCTAACAGGATTAGGATTCAGCGCAGTCTCGGTAGAAAAATCATAACTTTCTGCTCAGATGTCCGTTTTAAGCTCGTGAGTAGGCTACTCCGAAATCTACAACTTTCCTTTGAAATCCAAGACCTAGTTCTGTCATCTTCAAGCACAAAAACAACGTCGAAGTCCCTGCACGAATCCAGAAATTTTCAGGATCCTATTTTGACTAGGATTTTGGTTCTAGGAAGACTTTTAAGCTAACACTGAGTCTAAGTTAGCCTCTAAAACGTCCTAGACCCCTTTCCTACTTAGAATTGGATTTTCTAGGGTTATTTCCACTATAAATAGCCACCCTATGTAACACAAATCACACTCACAATATCTAGATAATTTTATCTTCTTCTTTTTCTCTTCTAGTTCTAGTTTTTCTTCTAGTTTTAGGGCTAGGGTGCCGCACCCTCTCTTTGCATAGAGAAGGGGCGGCAACCCTAAGTTACTCAATAGGAGGATTTCGCCTTCAAGTCCTGTAAGTTTTCTTCTTATTCTTTGGATGCTCACTCAATTCATGAGTAGGTAATCCTTTTCTTTTCTCCAATGTAGAATTTAATTGATCTCTTGACTTATATCATGGTGAAATTTTGTGCTTTTATATGAAAATTAATAGCGTATTTCTTAATATCTCTGCATGAATTCTATGTTGCTTGTTTTGATTGATTGAAGCGCGCACTTTCTTGATAAATTAAGTAGCATTAGCTAAATTAAAATCTTGAAGGATCTTCGGATTTAATTGTTTGGTAGCAATTGGAAGCGAAGGATCTTCCTTCCAAGGGATTTAAGAATCTTTGACCAATTTTTAATTGCCCATTATGCTTGTAAATTACTAGATCTTAATGCTTTATTCTTGAGTAATTATCACACTGGATCAAGAGTTAATTGTTTAAAGAATAAAAGGGATAATTCACATTGAATCAAGAGTTTTATGTAATTAAGGTAATTTAGGATTATATTCCAAGCAAGCTATCCATTGTTTTCATAATCTTTAGATATCAATGATCCGTGTTATTGTTGTCAAGAGGGATATTAATTCTATGTTGGAGGGTTCTCTCAATTGTTTTCTCAATTTATTCTCTGCTTTTAATTAATTGTTTTCTTTAATTTTCTTGATTGCTTTCTTAGATAGTTTTAATTATTAGTTTGATTTGATTTAATTTTACTTCAAAAACCTTCTTTATTTTGTTTGTTTGTTTTAAGAAAAAGAATAATAACTTATCTCTCTGTGGGATCGACCCCTACTTGCCCTAGCTATCTTTAGTTAGTAATTGTTGGGATTTTTATTTTTATGATTTGCTGACGACCGATCATAATTGTTGGGAGATTGTGTATTATTTTCTTTTCTTTTTCTTTTTATATTCGATTTCCACTTGATCATCTCTGTTTTGTAGGAAAAATCCAATGGAGCAACAACATTCGTTAAGAGAGCTGAATTTCAACTGTGAATTGCCGCTACTCTGCATTGACTATCCAGTCATGGACACGTCATACAAGCTGAATTCTGGAGTGATCCGCATGCTGCCAATCTTTCAAGGAGAGTCTCATGAAAATCCTCATGAGCACTTACAAAATTTCTTTATATGGTGCGTTGCGACCTCTGGGATGCTTGAAGAACAAGCGAAACTTCGAACTTTTCCTTTAACATTAGAAGGAAAAGCAAGAAGTTGGTTCCTGACTCTGCCATCAAAATCCATAACTTCTTGGAAGGTGATACGAATCAAGTTGTATTAGATTCAAATCTAGCCTTGAATAGCTATCAAAGTCGACTTGAACTTCCTCAACTTCTAGATGTGTATGTCGATGACCTTCACAAGGTGAATCCTCTTCTTTCGTCGGCCCAAAGTCTCCAATTAGACCTGCAATTGTTAACTCTAGAACACAAGATTCACAAACAATCAAGCAACACAACTTAATTGTTTGCTAGGACTCTACAAGATTGAAGAACCCTAAGTTTTGCTCAAACTAGAACAAAGAAGCTAAGATAATCAATTTGGGTAAAAACCTCAATTTTATTAATCAACTCAACTTATGTTTACAAGAGGGGGGTTGGTGCCTTTATATAGGCAAGAAGGGGGGCGGCTCTGATATAAATTCCTATGCCCTAAGGGTAAAGGAAAAAGCTAGGAAGGAGCTAGGAAGGACCCTACTCCTTATTCTACTAGGAAAAGGAAAATAACAAACAAGGATTGGACTTAGTCAAACAAGGCCCAACCCAATGTTTTCTAAACTAAATAAATAGCTAATTAAAATAGAATTAAGCCCACAATGGCCAAATTACAACTCTAATGACCTAATGCTCATCGATTTCAAGAAGAGTGCACAACTTGGAATCGATGGGAATATTCCTTTGATGATGGTCTCCAATGGGCTTCAAATGATCTCTGATGGCCTTTAACTCTTCAAGATGAACTCTAATGAGGCCAAACAAAGCTTCCTTGAATCTTTTAGCTCTTGCCCTTGTCATTGGGCCAAATGGCATCTTCAATGGATCAAATGGCATCTTAGGCAACTCCGATGAGCTTGAAACTTCTTCCTTAGCATCTTCAAGCTTCTCCAAGCCTCCTTGCCGGATATGCACATCCTCTCCATGATCTCCATTGTGCTCTTCAAGACCATGATGAGTCCTTGGCGCATCAGAAGGAGATGCAGACAATGTTCCTGAACAAATACTTTCCAGAGGCCAAGCGAGCTGATGTAAGAAAGAAAATTTCATCCTGTCAACAACTACCTGAAGAGAAGTGGCACCAATACTGGGAGAGATACAACCAAATCTGCGCAAGTTGCCCTTACCCCAACAAAGTGAAGCACTGCTGATTCAGAACTTCTACGATGGGTTTCTCTATGAAGATCGAATGCATATTGATGCTGCTAGTGGAGGAAGCCTAACACTCAAAACCCCTGAAGAAGCAAGGAAGCTGCTCAATACCATGACCGAGAACATTCACCAACTCAGCATGACCAATGAAGCTGACACCACAAAGGAGTCAGAGATCTTAGAAATCCGCAAGGAGTTGAAGGAGTTAATTGTTCAATGCGGAAGTCTAGCAAAGATGTTTGTCGATTTCATGAGTATCCAGCAAGCCTCTTTTCAGAGCTCTTCATGTAAACCTCAAGGACATATTAATTCAATTGAAGGAGCTCAACAGTGGAATGCGCTAAAGACGGAGTCACCTGATGCTCCACTTCCACCTCCGATGCCACCTCCAGCACCTGCTTTCCCTGCTGCACCACCACCAGATGTCGTGCCCAACATTCAATTGCCAAGAGAAGAGGAGTTTTCGACCAAAAACAAGAAGGGTCAGCGCACTTCACCAGCAACCGTTGCTCAAATTCAAGCAGAAAAAGAATGGATGGAAGAGATGCGAGACAAGTATGATCCAATACCATTCCCTCAAAGGTTTGCAATGCAACTCAATTCACTACAGAATATTGAGTTAAATATTCCATTGCTTGATAAAGTTGTCAGAAGACCCAGGTACGCGAACTTTCTCAAAGAATTATGCATGACTAAGAGTAAGTTTTCTGAAAAATATGCTTGCATGAATGAGAATTTATCTGCTACATATCAGAGAAAATTGCATCATAAATGCCATGATATAGGATCGTTTTCTATTCCTTGTAAAATAGGAAAGAACAAGATAGAAAATGCCATGTGTGAATTTGGTTCTCCAATTTACATCATGCCTTATTCTGTCTATTCACAATTGAAAATTGAACCTGTGACTAAAACTGATCTGACTATACAATTTGCTGATAGAACTAACATTAAACTTGAGGGTTCAATCGAGGATGTTTTAGTGCAGATTGGAGATTTTGTTTTTCCTGCAGAATTCTATGTTCTGAAGATGAGTGAAGATGACCATCATCTACCTCATTTGCCGTTGCTAGTAGGAAGACCTTTTCTTGCCACAGCCAAAACAAAATATGAAGTCCACAATGGAAAACTCAGCATGGAATTTGATGGGAAACTCATTGAATTCAATATTTATGAAGCCATGAAATCTCCTGCTGAGATTCATTCTATCTGTGCCATTGATGCCATTGAAATTTGTTTTGAACAAGTTCAATCACTTCACCATGAAGATGAACTTGAATTGATACTTACAAGGAGCCTAGATGAAGAAGAAATCGAGGAAGCAGAAGTCCTGACGCCAGAAGAGGTAGCCAAAAGCGCAAGGGAATATTATGAGGCATCGATCGAAGCAACATCATCATGGGAGGAACTTGTCCATCCTGAAACAAGTAAGGTTGAAGGTGAATTTCATGATGTTGCTGACATTCCAATTGTGAAGGAAGTTGAAGGAGTGTCAAGTGAAACAAAGGATGGTTTGGAAACATATGAACTTGATTCACAAACTTCTCTCAATTTTTCTTCAATGACGATGGTGTTCCTAGCATGGCTGGCGTCCCTACTCCACCAATGGAAGTCCCCAAAATTGAGAAAGCAGATATCAAGATGGACATCCCTCCACCTTCTCCTCCAAGACTTGTCAAGTCCAAAGAAGAGCCACCAGATAATGAGCAACTCGGACATCTCGAGCCAAAAGACACAATCGTGCTGAATTCTGTTGACAACCAACTTTTGGAACATGAAGATCAAGATTTCTTAGGAATCAACAAACTTCTTGAGTCAGAATGCTATGAAGATATCAAACACGCGGAAAGGATATCTATGGATCAATTCTTTCTGGAGGACACGAAGATTTGCCAAGACGAGGACAGTTTCCAAAGGCACGAATATAGTAATGCCAATCAAGAATGCCGAAAGCACCCATTGCATCAACCAATCACGGCGACAAAGATGGCATTGTCATTCCTAGCTATTCATGGAGTCGCCCTCAACAAAATTTGTGATTTCTTTCCTTATCTCTTCTTTTATCTTTCATATTTTTGTGCTCATATTCTTCCAATCTCATCATATTTGCTTTATGCTTTGAAGTGGTATGATCCACCCTAACAAAGGGAGAGGAAGGAAAGTCTAGCCAAAGACATTAAAGAAAGGCGCTGCTTGGGAGGCAACCCAAGAATTTACTAACATGTTAATTTTTTTTTTTAGTTTTGTTTTTCTTTTTCTTTTTAGGATTTCAAATTAAGGAAACAAGTCGAACAATTGGAGCTTATGTTTTGAACAATTGCAAAGGAAACCAAATGAAAACCCAAAAGAGAGGAGCAAAGGATGGAATTATGATCGAGCCTACCACCGGCCATCCACGCCATGCCACCTCTAGCCCATGCCACATAAATAGAGAAGCTTTCTTAAACTCATCTCCATTTACTTTTTCTTTGCATTGTTTTGCTTTGAATGATTAATGCTTGATTGATTGATTATTCCTTGATTTGAATTAGTTTTTTGTATTTCTTTTTTATGTTTTCTATGCTTTGATTTAGATCTTTATAATGACTCATATGCCATGAATGCCATGATTAATGCTTTGAATTGCTTGAATTACTTGATTGCATGCATACTTTCTTTGTGAGTCAAGTATTTCATTAGCACAGTCATCACACTTATGAGGGACACAACACACACATGTGTGTTTACATTGAGGACAATGTGTCTTTTAAGTGTGGGGGGGTGAATACTTGATAGGGTTATTACTTGAATAATTGAGTCATATGATAATCCTTGTTTGATAGGGTTATTACTTGAATAATTGAGTCATATGATAATCCTTGTTTGCATGAGAAACTGGGATAGAATTTGATTGTTTTTGGATTAATCTTATTTTGTTTTTGGATTAATCTTATTTTCCCCAATTTTTGACAAATTTTTCGAAAAATTGATTTTTGATGATAAAATTTCGAATTTTTCAAACCTTTTGAATTTTCATGCATATTTTGATTAATTGATTTGATTATAATTGATGAATGCTTAGAATTTTAATAATGTTTGATTTATTGATTGAGTTATAGCATGTTGTTTGATTTCTTAGAATTAGGTATAATTGAAGTTTGTAATATGATCTTATTAATTAATTGCTTCTATGATTATATATTTCAGAACTTGTGTTCAATCTTGATTGAAATTATGATTGAGAAAGTATGTCATGGATATATGTCAAGAATAAGTGTGGGGGACGACTTATATAAAAGGGTAATTAAAAAATTTGTTTTCATAAAAAGAAGTGTTTTCATGATAGAGGAGAAGAGGTATTTTTGTAAAAAAATAAAAAATAAAAATTTCATTGTTGTCACTCTTTTCTTTAACAAAAGGAGTTAGTAACCCTTGGAAAGAGGATAAGAGGCATGGAATTACAGAAATATTGTCCCTCTGAAAAGATAAAAGAAGGAGTCCTTCTAGAGTGCTAGTAGCCTCAAAAATGGGAGTTAGTAACCCCAAATCGTGAACACTTCGAGGTTAGTAACCTCAATTTTCTAAAAACAATTACCCTTGAAAATCTATTATAACCCATAATGACCCTTGATTTATATTCATGTCATTGCAATCTTTTAAGTAATGGTGAAAGAGAGGAAAACATGAGCTTATAGAAAAAAGTAGTTATAGAAAGTGAAGAATGGTAAGTGATAAAAGCTACTTTGATTATGGCTACTTAAGAATGATGATGCTTGTTGTTTCTTGATCCTTGGATTAAGTATTATTATTATTCTTTGTTATTTTGATTTCATGATTGCATTGGTTCTTTGATGTATGTATGAATTTAAATTGATTTCTTGACAAATTAGTTCTTGATTAACTTACACATTGATTTGCTAAAGGACTAGCAAAGTTCAAGTGTGGGGGAAAATATGATCGAGCCAAAAACAATCCTATTTTTATGGCTATTTTATTATGTTTTTAGATCTATTTATGCTTAAATATATGTTATTTTGTTAATATTTGTGTTTTGAGTCTTTATGAGATGTGAAATTGAGAATTTGTTAATTTTCACTACTTTTGGAGCTATTTTGATGACTTTTTACACAGATATGAGCAAAGTAATTTTGAGTATAGATTTGCAGATTTGAAGTTCGTGTTTGAAGACTTATTGAAGATAATTTGAAGACTTGAAGATCATTGGAGAATTATCTAAAGAAGCAAGAATTGAAGAATGGAGTTTTAATTGCGAAGGATTGAAGACAAGCCATGAAGAAGCCCGGAAGCTTTGGAATTTTGGATATTTTTAATGGGATAATACTCAGCCCATATAAGCCCATAATTGGAATTAAAATCCCAATTTGTGCCTCCTATATCCAAGGAAATATCCAATTCCTGCATATTTCCGCTTCTAGTCCTAACAGGATTAGGATTCAGCGCAGTCTCGGTAGAAAACCCATAACTTTCTGCTCAGATGTCCGTTTTAGGCTAGTGAGAAGGCGTTGGAAAGCTAACTCCGAGATCTACAACTTTCCTTTGAAGTCCAAGACCCAGTTCTGCCATCTTCAAGCCCAAAAACGATGTCGCAATCCCTGCACGAATCCAGAAGTTTTCAGGATCCTATTTTGACTAGGATTTTGGTTCTAGGAAGACTTTTAAGCTAACACTGAGTCTAAGTTAGCCTCTAAAACGTCCTAAACCCCTTTCCTACTTAGAATTGGATTTTCTAGGTTTATTTTCACTATAAATAGCCACCCTATGTAACAGAAATCACACACACAATATCTAGATAATTTTATCTTCTTCGTTTTCTCTTCTAGTTCTAGTTTTTCTTCTAGTTTTAGGGCTAGGGTGCCGCACCCTCTCTTTGCATAGAGAAGGGGCAGCAACCCTAAGTTACTCAAGAGGAGGATTTCGCCTTCAAGTCCTGTAAGTTTTCTTCTTATTCTTTGGATGCTCACTCAATTCATGAGTGAGTAATCCTTTTCTTTTCTCCAATGTAGAATTTAATTGATCTATTGACTTATATCATGGTGAGATTTTGTGCTTTTATATGAAAATTAATAGGGTATTTCTTAATATCTCTGCATGAATTCTATGTTGCTTGTTTAGATTGATTGAAGCGCGCACTTTCTTGATAAATTAAGTAGCATTAGCTAAATTAAAATCTTGAAGGATCTTCGGATTTAATTGTTTGGTAGCAATTGGAAGCGAAGGATCTTCCTTCCAAGGGATTTAAGAATTTTTGACCAATTTTTAATTGCCCATTGTGCTTGTAAATTACTAGATCTTAATGCTTTATTCTTGAGTAATTATCACACTCGATCAAGAGGTAATTTTTTAAAGAATAAAAGGGATAATTCACACTGGATCAAGAGCTTTATCTAATTAAGGTAATTTAGGATTAAATTCCAAGCAAGCTATCCATTGTTTTCATAATCTTTAGATATCAAGAGGGATATTAATTCTATGTTGGAGGGTTACCTTAATTATTTTCTCAATTTATTCTCTACTTTTAATTAATTATTTTCTTTAATTTTCTTGATTGTTTTCTTAGATAGTTTTAATTATTAGTTTGAGTTGATTTAATTTTACTTTAAAAACCTTCTTTATTTTGTTTGTTTGTTTTAAGAAAAAGAGTAATAACCTATCTCTCTGTCGGATCGACCCCTACTTGCCCAAGCTATCTTTAGTTAGTAATTGCTGGGATTTTTATTTTTATGATTTGCTGACAACCGATCAGTAGCCCATATTGATTCGAAGCGAAAATTCCTTCTACCAGCTATCAATAAATCGGGTTGCGAATTAACTAAAATTAAAACGGGAAAATGTTCAGACACTGTTGTAACTTAATGCTTCTCATTGAATAGCCAAAACGCTACCACCAAGACTCCGAAACCAAAGCTCTATCCAACCCGCTCAAAGACCAACTCGTTATTTTTTCGCCTGCTCCATGTTAGTAAATGGCCTACCATCGAAAGATCACGTAAGCTACAATCTTCAATGGCTGCTCGAAAAGCTTGCATTTGGGCCTGGGGTCGAACAACCCCACCTACTTTTTGATCGGTTGTTGAACAAACCACAAGATAAATCCCCACAAACCAATAACTAATAGCTAGGGCAAGTAGGGGTCGAATCCAAAGAGAAGGTGGAAACAAATTAAAGCCAAATTACACTAAAGAAGATCTTACCAAAGGTATTTTTTTATAGGTTTTCAAAATAACTAAATCAAACTTAGAAAACAATTAAATAAAACTAAACTAAAGATCTAGAAAATAAATTGAGAAAAACAATTAATTGAAAACATACTTCTTTTCCCCTAGGTAATTATTTTGATCAAATAAATCATGGATCATAGACACAAGACATGAATTTGACTTAAATTGCAATCAATTAAGAATCATAAATTACCCCAAATCGATATATAGCCTAAGACGTAGACATCAATTTTCATTGGAATAAAGTAATCCTCTTAACATCTTAAACAACTCCACTTGAATAATTGGTATAGGAGAGGAATACTCAACCATCCAACATGCTAATAAAACTCCGTTCGCACCATTGCCAAAACTAATTTCTATTGTTTCTAATCAAGCATCCCCCTGGGAAGAATCATAGAGCAAGCATTAAGATCTACTTTTCTGCATGCATGATAAATCAATACCAAACTCATCTACATCTATTTCCAATTCGGCTTATAGATTTCAACAAGGTTTGATAATCCCATTGAACCTAGAATTCCTAGAATTAACAATTGTCACTTGGACCAACATCGACTTAATTCAAGCCAACTTGAATCTAACTATAGCATTCATACTTATCAAGATAAAGTGACCATCCAAATCTATCAAAACATGAACACATAAGATGAAGTACAGGGATAAGAAACATATTCAAACAGAAAAATCAAATTATTAAGAACAAAAGTCTCACTATAAATTTATTGATAAAAAATACCCAAGAAAAAAAAGTATAAAGGTTTAACCTCTCATGGATTGGAACTCCAATCCATGAGAGATTGAAAACTTACAAACGAAAGAGGAAAAAGAGGAGGAGGAGGCGGCTGCCTCCTCTCCAAACCGCCAAACCTAAGAAAATAAGAAGAGAAAAGTCGTAGAGAAGTTTTTTCTAGGGTTCTAGGATAAGAGGGTATATATAGGGGGCTGCCTAGGGTTTAATTTAGAGTTATAGATGACTTAAACTAACCCTAGGGACGTTCTGGGCTATTCTATATGTCTTCAAGCTGACCCAAATAGGTTATATGGGCTTTACTTGATCAAAAACGCAATCTGGCCCATGACAGATTATGTCCGCAGACTTCAGGGGCATTTTCGTCCATGAAAACGTCAGATCTGGGCTTCGACCGAAACATGAATGTTGTAGCTCTTGGAGTTAGCTTTCCAATGCATATTCATATGCCTCATTTGGAGCTCTGAATCAAAGGTTATGGCTGTTTTCCCGAAATGTTGCCAAATCAGGAAAGTATTGAAGAGGCTTCAAGACGAAGTGACATGGGAGTGTCGACGCTGGCTGCTGGGCACGCGCGGGACAAGGACCCCGACTCCACCTGGGCGCCCACACGGTTGCCTTGAGCACCCATGTGTTTCGCCTGATCACCCAGAAGGGCTGTGTCATAGCTCATCATCTTGACATGTCTTCTTTCCTTGAACTTGTCTTTGCTCCTTTGCCTTGAAAACACCAAACAATCAACTTTATAACTTTGATAAGCATAAAATTGACTCTTCAAGCTCTTCAATCACGAACATGATGGCTCCATTCTTCATCCAAAACTTCCTTGGAAAATATTTATGTCATAAATCATCCAAAAAGGCTCTACATAGGTACAAAATTGATGATTTTGCACTTTTCTTCTTGTCAACACCTATGAACACAATTATAACCAATATAAGGCATAATCAAGTATAAAACACTCAAAAAGCATAGGAAAAAGCTAATAAAAAGGTGTATGATTTTGGTCTGATCATTTTTTCATCCCAAAAATCACCCGACACCAGCAAAGGTAAAGATGACCTATCTCGAAGGATTCGTAAGAGCCTCCAAGATTCATGTGTTCTATATGTACACGGATTGCCATGGAAACCAGTAAATCTCCAAGCAGTTAACACATTAGAACCAACTTGTGCAGCAAT
Source organism: Corchorus olitorius (assembly GCA_001974825.2). Taxonomy (NCBI): domain Eukaryota; kingdom Viridiplantae; phylum Streptophyta; class Magnoliopsida; order Malvales; family Malvaceae; genus Corchorus; species Corchorus olitorius. The sequence goes on from AWUE01013204.1 coordinate 32,179, forward strand.
ATGAAAATGAGAATACGACAAGATCGAAACATTAACTTCATTAAACCATAAAAGGGCCAATCCACCTGCCCTTCCTACATTAGAAACAGAAAGACAATAATCAAATCCTAAGCGAGCACGAATCAATTCCATCTCGCTGCTAGTTTTCTTAGCCTCTACTAAAAACAATAAACGAGGCTTATTACATTGCACAAAAGTAAATAAAGTATTAACTGATTGGGGTGCCCCAAGGCCCCGGCAATTCCAAACAAAACAATTCATGGTTCTCAGCAAGAATGGGCCTTGTTAACCATCTCTGCCACTGGTAGTACGGAAGTATTCCTAGGAATTCCATTACAAGGATCCTCCCTAACAACAACATCAGTTTGAACCTCTCGCGTCTCCCAATTGTCTGCTGCAGCAACCTCTTCCCGCTCCCTTGATTTCTTAATTTGGCCTATCCCACTTGAATTTGCCAAGGAATAAGGCGATGCATTTCTTTCCACCCACCATTAAATTAGCTTGTGAATTCAATGCATCAAAGGAATACTGTGGAGTAACCCGAGCCACCTTCTTCCACATACGGGGGGTTCTTGATTTCGAAGCAGAACCACTACCAAAGACAAAAGGCGCTGCCGAATTCACTTCTAAAAAATCAGAGTTTGATTTAATACCTGGTAATGGGTTGGAATATATTTCTGGGCCTAACTCGTCCACCAGTGAAGGCCTAAATTTCTTCTGTCCAGCTTACCCATCTCGGTCCAGGCCCATAGATGGCCCAACTCTGGGGAATTGAACTAAATAGAGACTCAGCCGAACTCTGTTTTGATGTAGCTCGTATCTTATTCCCACCTTCCGGGAGACTCTCATCACTTCCTTCAATAAACACGTGCCTCTTAGCAATCTCAAATAACTACCTTGCCATCATCTTAGCCCATACCTTTCGGCACAAACTGCTCTCGTCCATTCCCCCCTCGAATCTCCCAGACGATTAGAAACCGTCTCCCTGTCACCCGGATTCTTCTCTACAACCACTGAATTTCCTAGTATACGGGAAATAATCTCACATGAGTTATCCTCCTCGTTAAGCTCACGCACCACCTAACGTCCTCGGAGAACCAAACTATCCATATGGTTGCGAAACAACTAGCAGCTGCTAAAATCGCAAGATGAGAACCGAGACCGCCACTCACCCTCCCTGCCCAGAGTCCATCCAAACAGACTGTGATTTTTTAAAACGATTGCCACCAAGCTCATCCCTATTGCGGCGAAAACTGGAAGGAGATGAACCAGTACTCCGAGCTAGAGACAATGGACCAATCGAAGAACCATGACTCCCCTCTAAAATAGAGAATCTCGACTTTGGCATTGGAGTTTCTGCCTTAATACTCGGTGAGTATTGTCAAACGTGCAAAGCCTTGTGATTTTTTCTGAGCTATACCTGTCGAGCACTCACCCTTTTGATGAGTAAAAAAACCACAGACCCAGCAAATATCTGGTGTCTTCTTGTAAGTGAATTTGACCTCCAAATTCTCACCAATAGGATCTGTCACCGTTGTTGTTTTAATAAGTGGCTTCAACAAATCCAGTTCTACCCGAATCTGCATAAAACGCCCATAATTGAGATAGACATCCTGCAGAGGGCCTAGACCCGATTGCATACCCTACCATATCAGTCATCAGGGTCGGCGGCAACTGAAAAACCCATACCCAAAACGGGCACACATCAAAAGCCACACTATCAGGCAACTGATAGCCATTGTATTCATTCAAAACCAGCAACGCTCTTTGGAATGACCATGGCTGATGAACCAAAGCCTGATCCTTTTCAATTTCATCAGCAAACTCGAATTGATAAAGCTTCTCCCCCACCTCTTTGATCTGTAGATTGGACTCCAAATTCCGGGCCTGAACCATCGCTCGCCTTAAGCCCTCCAAATTTGCAGATTTCTTTGCAAATAACTTTCCAATTAGATAAAACCCAGCTAGCTCCCCATTAGCACATCCCGTACCCATTCTTGCACAATAACAAATTTAGTCTGATCCCTGTCGCAACGTGCGGGTCCGGGGTGTCTGAACCCTACCGTTTAACGACTTAAGTCTGGGAAAAGGGGAAAATACTGTTTCCTATTTATGGAGTTGCCACTAATCTTTTTTAACCCAGGTGTGATTAGCCACCTATCAGATTATTAAGTCTAATATTAACCTAAACTTGGCAAAAGTAATACTAAACCTAATAAGCGGTCTTCTAACCAGAGTCTAAAGTTCGGAAGTCGGGTACGTGCAGGGAAGGGTTAGCACCCCCGCGACGCCCGTCAAAATGACGGCACTGACTAGTCTAAAATTAACTATGGGTTTCTATTAGTTGTCTCTATTCTTAAAATTTCATGCCATTAAACTCTTTTATTGATCTTTGAAATTAAGTAAATAAACAAGCAAAAATGGACTTTTGGATCTTTGAAATAAGAATGTCGGGAATCGAACCCGTTTATTGTTTGTTCTCTTTTTGGCCTCCTCATGAGAGGATTTTCTTTAAAACTTACCATTAAAACGACTTAATTTTAAAATCTTTGATGGGATCTCTCCCCTAATTGAAAGCTTGAAAAAAACTAAATGGGATCTTTCCCAAAATTAAAAACTTGAAAAAGAAAAATGGATTGGATCCTTTCTTAGATTGAAAAATTGAAAACTACTAGATGGGATCTTTCCCTAAATTAAAATTTTTGAAAACTACTGGATGATGGGATCTTTCCCTAAATTGAAAAAACTTTTGAAGATTGGATGGGATCTTTCCCTAATTTTGAAATCTTTGAAAAAAAATACTTTGGTGGGATCTTTCCCTAATTTTGAAATCTTTGAAAAATACCTTGGTTCTTGAATTTTTGAATTCTTGGATTTTTTTTAAAACCTTGTTTATTTCTTAGATTTTGGAATATTTCAATTCTTCCCGTTCTTGAATTTTATCTTTGAAATCTAAAAGAGAACAATTCTCAAGCACAAACTCTTTTTAATTTTGAAGAAAACAAGTTTATTCTATTTCAATCTTAATTTCCCTTTTTTTTTATTTTTCTCTTAACAATTAATTGGGATCACTAAGTCTAGACCATGAATGCACATGGTGCATGTTTTCTGGTTAAATGCAAAAATTTCTTTTTTACCAAATAATTATACGAGGAATTCCGTTTGGGCACCCGCCACTCATACTGGCTAAGACCCCCATCCGGACATTCCAAGCCTTGGAAAGACGAATTAAGACCGACAAAGATTGTCTAAGCCCCAATTAGTCAATCCATTAATGGATCAAGTTCATTAATCTCAAATGACATGGCATAGTCAATAATATATATATATATATATATATATATATGATGCATATGAAACCTATATAATCCCTAAATACAAAATTTATTCCACCTTAAAAGTCCTATATTGTATTGAAACTAAAGTTACAAAACTCTAAACCCAAACTTGCTTAAAACCCACATATTTAGGAAATCAAGCCAAAGTAAATAGGACAAATAAACCCAAATTCATGACTTAAAGCTAAGCCCAAACACAACTAATTGCAAAAGCCCACATCATTTATATAAGAGGTCCAACAAAAGTAGATTTAAAGCCCCACCCCATACACTACAGAGGCCCAGACATAAATAAAACTAAGGCCCAAACCTATACAAATAATTAAGAAAAACGATAGAAAAATAAAACCCAAGCATCAAGGTAAAGCCCAAAATAGTTTGAAGACCCAAACATGATTCCAAGCATAATATAAATATCTAAACCCAAATGAAGCAAACCCCAACCTTACAAAACAAAAAAAAATTTTGCAAGCCCCAAACGGAAAACATTAAGGCCCAAATAGCTTAAACATGACTCCTACCCAATTTTAAAGGTTCCAATTTCTAAATTGTTAAAAAAAATATCAACTTAAATTTCTAAAATATTTAATTACCATACTTAGTTTCTAAGCTAAATCAATTATTTATTGTTACTAATATTCTCTTCATGAATTAAGGCCCAAAACTTTGGTTTCCAACTTAGCAATTTTTAAAATCTGTTTTAATTCCTAAGGGGTCGTTTGGTATCGTTTTCGTTTTTCTGTTTTTTGTTTTTGTTTTGTTTTCGTTTTGTTTTTGTTGCGCTGTCAATTTTTGAAAACAAAAACATGTTTGGATATACAATTTGGTTGTATGTTTTTAAATAAAAAGTAAAAAAAAATGATTAAAAAACATGTAAGTTACTATTCATCATTGTGCTTCTGTGTTTTGGAAGTGTTTTGGAAAAACATGAAAACACAAAATTCTTGCTTCCACTTATTTCCAAAACACTGCTTCTGTTTCCAAAATTTTTGAAAACAGAAACAGTCTGCCAAACATGTTTTCACTGTTTTGTTTCCAAAAACAGAAAATTGGCAACAGAAAACAGGAAACGGAAACAATGCCAAACGAGCTCTAAATTTCTCACTTCCAAATTTTCCGTACTCTTAGGCCAATTATCGAAACTTAATCTCATCATAAAAGGCTAAATTAATCCTAGATCTAAGCTAAAAGGGCTAAAATTACGTAATCTCAATAATAATATCTGAAATCAGGGGCCCAAATGCAAGACAAAGTAATCAGGATCCTCATATGCACAAAATTAGGACCTAATTGAACACCTACCAAACATAACAACTAGACTTATAATATAACACAAAAGTATAGCTCAAGTATAAATACCAATATCAAAACAGAAAAGCAACAAAACCTAAAAGCTTAACGTTCTCTCACCTTCCCTCTACCTCACCGGAAAGTTGGACCACCGTTGCCACCGCTTTGGTTCACCGCGCCGGAGCCGCCACTGACGTTGGGTGGTCACCAAAATCTGCAGAAACACTCTCCTCGACCTCCTCGTTCCGGATCTGAGCTCGGTTTTCTCAAACGTTGCCTCGAAGTGCCTCGAAGTGCCTCGAATAAGCCCCGCCCGAACCAAACTTGCGGCGCTCCGATCTCAAAATCCGACCTTCGGATCTAGCCGGGTTTCAAATGTGTGCTTCCTCACCTTCTCTTCTTTCTATCCACCGTTGGGTTTTCAAAACTAAGCTTCTGAACTCTAACCCCTATTAACCCGAAACTAACTCCCCATTTTTTGTTTTTGTAAGGAAGATGGAAGGGAATGACGCAAGGAAAGGGAAAAAAATGGAAACAAAACGAAAGACAAAGACTTTGAAATGGTTAAGGTCTTTCTTCATTTTTTTTTTTTGTTTCTTGGTGTTTGGGTTTCTAGAAAGGAAAGATGAACTTTGCTTGTTTTTTTTTTTGTGTTTTCTGAGTTGTTTCTGCTAAAACTAAAGAAAAATGAGCTTTTTTTTGTTTTTTGATTCCTAAAAAACAGAAATTGTTAGGGTTTATGTGTGTTTTTTTTGGGATATGTGTCTATTTTTTTCTGTCTGTGTATGTTTTTTGTTTCTGGAGAAAGATGAAAAAAGAACACTGCTACAGTTTTTTTTGTGTATATTGCCCTTGGGATTTTTTTGGTGGTTGAATGGAAAGAAAACTAGGGTTTATGTCTTGGGTTTTTTTTTAAGTCTGTGTATTTTTTTTTGGGATCTGTGTGGCCTCCTCCTGGAACAGTTATATATACACATATATATATATGCCTATGTTTCTCAATGGTTAAGTATATTTAGGGCTTAGCTGGCTTCTGAGAATTTTTTGCTGACATTAGTTTGCTGAGATGGTGAATTTGTGTGTGTATGTGGCTGATGAGGTGTGTACTGGCTGGTGATGTGTGTTCTGTTTTTTGTGTGTTCAACTTCTGTACAATGGACTATGTCAGCTGACTGGGCTCCTGTAATCGTTGTTGTGTCAATTTGCTGGGTCTTCATTGGTTTCCTGCTTGTGTGTGCATGTGTTGGAGCGTGTGTGAGTGTGTTGATTACACTTGCACACACTTATTTGGTGTCATTTTCTGCTGTACAGTGTCCTTGATGCCTATGGTATGCCCTGTTTTCCAGGCCATTCAAATTGTAGTATTTCAAGTTTGAGTCTAGTTTCAATGGCTCGGATGTGTTCTCTTGACTTCAAGTTTGTACTTGTTAGCTCACTGGATCCTTTTTAGAGACCAGCCTCTGCATTTCATAGCCTTGGTCGGCAAGACTTCATTAAGCATGTACTTGTCGAAACGTTCGGATCCGGGGAACCCTGCCGAGACGACGTTGGTAAGAAGGAGTCGCCACTAATCTTTTTTTGCCTAGGTGTGATTAGCCACCTATCCGATTATTAAGTCTAATATTAACCTAAGCTTGGCGAAGGGAATATTAAACCTAATACAGTCTGCTTAACCAGAGTCTATGGGTTCGGGAGTCGGTTACGCTCGGGGAAGGATTAGCACCCCCGAGACGCCCGTCAAACGACGGTACCTCTAGTCTAAACTAAGTCTAATGGGTTAATACTAAAGGTTGCTTTTAAATCCTAATCTTGATTATTAAAAGGGTTATAAAAAGAAAATAAAACCATTTTTGAAAACGATGTCGAGAATTCGAAGAATATAATCGAACACTGTCGATTAATCTAATCACGATTCTCTTTCACTGTTTGCTCTCTTGTTGATCCTTCTCTCTTCGAAAAGGAAATTTTGAAAATGCTATGACAAAATCTTTTTACCATTTGATTTTTTTCTAAAAATTTACCAATTTTATTAATTTCCAAAATCTTCTTTCAGATTTCTTTATTTTCCAGAACCTTCTTCTGGAATTATCCAAACTTTATTTTCCAAAATCTCCTTTTGGGTTTACTTAAAAAGGGTTCTATTTGAAAATGTTTACCTTGAAATCTCTTGATTTACTAATTTTTAATTTTGAAAATCGAATAAGAGAACACTGACTTTTGAAAAATGCTTTTCGGAGGAAAATGATCTTTTTGTATTTTCTTGATCATACCTAAAAGGGAAGGAAAATGAATGCAGATGATGCATGAACTGGTTCATTTTAATCATTTGATCGATAAAGTGGGGTTTACTCGAGTCAACCATTACGAACCTAGCCCGACCCCCAGGGATATTCGTAAAAGTTGTTCGATCTCTGAGCAAATTCCCCTGAGGTTGTGCTCATGCATCTTTACCCGTGATTCGCCCGTCATAGTAAAAAACGACACTTTATAAATCGGAACATATAATAGTGGCGTGTAATGCAAACAGCTATAATCAACCAAAAGTAAATATGGTATGCATGTGCTTATCTACTAATTATCTAGCTAAATTAAATTAATTACAAGCCCAAATATAATTGAATTAACAAATAAGCTTAAAAAAACTAGAAGCTAATGGCCGAATTGGAGAACTGGGGACTCTTCTGCACATAAAGTAAAGAATTAGCAAAGTTCAGGAGGCACATAACCAAATCAAGATGCAAATTCAAAATCGAGGATCAAAACAAGAACAAATTAAACATAAATGAATAAATGAGAATACAGATCATGAGATATGCTTACACCGCAATTGAATCTAGTTTTTAGGAAATCAAATCCTTAGACTAAAAATCTTAATCCCCAAATTAAAAGGCATTTAAAAGGTTTCGCCAATTTCTTTCAAGTTATTTTCAAATTTGGAAAATTAGGTTTTTGACTCCAAGCTTTGTTTTTTTCCAGAATTAAAAATAACCCAAAGTGTCTTGACATGTCATCCTCAAGTCATTTTAATTTAAGGAAAAAACATAGCTTTAAATCAAGAACCTCAATTTTTCAAATCCAAATTAACTCAACTCGAAATTACGAAATCAATTTAAATTACTTCCGACTTGAACATTAAGATTTCAAAATCAATTTGCCATGAATGAACACAATTTCCACTAAAAATTCAATCTTTAGCCTAAATCCCAATTTCCATATTTAATTAGTAAAATTAAGGAACCAAAAAGCACAATTTAAACACCAATAATGCCAATCAAACACCCAATTGCAAAATTCTAGCATAATTTCGAAAATTAAGGGTCAAATTAAATAAAGGAGGGATCAAATCGCACAAAAAGCAAATAATTTCCTAAATCAAGGACCATGCTGAAAATGGAAACAAGGTGTGGTCTTTATATGAATTAAATTAAAAAACAAAGGATCGAATTGCACCAAAATAAAGTCTTAGTTTAAAAACTTACCTGAAACGACGCCGTTTTGACCCACGCTATCCCCTTTTAATCGATTTCTTCTTCTTCTTCCTTTCCTCTTCTTCTTCCTTGCAATTTCTTCGAAACCCTAATTGCTTCTTCTCAACCGGCGCCGCTCCTCATGGTCACCGCTGCCCCTTTTAAAATCCCATCCGTCGAGCCTTCCCAAGCCCAAAACGGGACTTACTATCCCTTACCCATGACAAGGTTCCAAACTTTCGTTGAAAAATGGCCAACCCGTGAACTATAAATCACGATCCCAGTGAACTGAAGCCTCGAACCACCTTCGGTTTCACTATTTCGACTTTTCACGCCTCAAGCTTCATCCTAGCCCCATCAATTTCAAGAAAACATTTTCATTTTGTCAAACCCTAAATTGAACCTTTTGTGTGCAAGAGCTTTGAGAGGGAAGGAAGGAGAGAGCAAGTCTGTTCGATCCAAAGAGAAAGGCGTCCTCAAAGTGAGAGAATTTCTTTGGGTAAGTAAAAGGTGGGTGTTCGTTTTTGAACCTCAAGAAGATAATTTTTCTTTTTTTGTGGGTGTATTTTCGGTGATGCGTGTTCCTGTGAAAGAGAAGGGTCAAGATAGGAGTCCTGTGTGATTTTTGTGTGTTTGAGTGTGTGGAGGATTCGGGTGTGTCGAGGGTCAAGGAGGGTGTGGGGAGGTGAGATTCTCAGTGTGTGAGCGTCAGTGTGTGGAGTGTAGAGTGAGAGCTTGGGAGAGAGGGAATGTGTCTGTGAGAATGAAGAGTGTGTGTAATTGTGCAGTGTGTAGAGGGAAAGGTTCAGGGGTTGTGGTGAGGGTTGGTGTCAAGGTTCTTCAATGGCGTGTGGTTGATCTTGTGTGTGAGGAAGGAAGGGATTGTTTCTGTGAAGAATCTGTTTTAGCCCAGAGAAGAGAGAGACCCTGTATTTTTTGTGTGTAGTGTTGAGAGAGTTTTTGAGGGGATTGTGAAGGGTTGTCAAGATGATTCTGGAAGGAGAGGTTTTTTAGTGAGAACTTTCGTGTGGAGAGGGTGAGAGGATCAGTTTTTTTCAGTGGGTGTGTATGGGAGAAGATTCTGGAGAGCGAGGATTGGAGAATGGTTGTTGAGAAAATGGGAAAAGAGAATTCTGTATGGGAAGGTTCGAGAGAGAGGGGTGATGAGCTGTGAGGATTGGTGGGAGGATTTCAGTGTGGAGTGTTGAGAGTAAAAATGAGTGTATATGGTTGTGAGAAAGATCCTTTTCTTCAGGGAGACCTCCAGAGGGTTTTTTTCTTTCTTTCTTTTTTCTTTAGCCAGCTCCCCTTGATTCTTTCTTATCCCTCAATTTTCTCCTCTCTAACTGTATTTGTCTTTTTCTGCAGGTGGAAGATGAGAGCGATGACCTGGCTTCTTGACGGGCTCTTTGAGGTAAATTCTCTTCTTCTCTCTCTTGTAACTACTTGGTAAGTTTGCTTGATAAATGGGACCGAATCCTCTGCTTTGCGTGTGGGTTTTATGCATGAGACTGCTTGTTTGAATGCCATAGTGATACTGGACATGTAAGCTATAACAAATGTTATTTTTTTCTGTGTTTGCTTGTGCTATTACTTGACTCTCCACTGATTTGATTGCAACTGTCATTTAGTTTAAATCCTCTGTTTCCGTTTGCAACTCAGCATATAATTTTCCTTGTTTGCTGCACCCCATACCCTGCACCTAATCATATATGTTGCCTTTGAATTGAGAGTGCAAATGATGTTGGACCTGTTTTGAACCTTGATGCCTTTTGTTCACATGTAAAGCTGCAATGTGTCTAGTACTTGTCTTGGGACTTAATAGCATCATCTGATTCTGCTGAATTTGCATGATCCTCTGCTGACTGCTTTTGGATTTTTTTTGAATCTGCTGGCTGTTTCAAGATCAATTACACTTCATTTTCCTCTTTGAACTTCATTGTAATGCCCCGATGTTTGTGCACTGTTTAGACAACCCTGTTGTTATCTTTGAACCTTATTGCAGTGGCAATTGAAACTTGTATAACTTGATCTTTTTTGTTTGCTCCATTGTCATGTCTGTAGTATTTCTGCTGAAGTCATCTAGAAATGCATGTTTGCTGAATATGGTTGATAATTGAAATTGACTATGCGGCGATCTTGATTCTTCTGGTTTGCTTGCCCTTTGCAGTTGGTTTTGACAACTATATGATCTGTAATCTTGTATTTTGATGGCCTTAAGCTGCTAGTCAATCTTGTCATCTTTGGGCATTGGTATCATGACTCAAGAACAAGCATAA
>AWUE01013208.1:0-16549 GCA_001974825.2 Corchorus olitorius
AGAATTATATAATAAAAAAATTGGATTGATCACCCAACACAATAAAATATCCACATGAAACTCTTATCATGAAAGCGATTTGAAAATGTAAATAAAACTAAAAGAATAAGAAAAAGGTTGAAGAATGAATTGTTATTTAATCCCTAAACAATGATGCACAATATTTTTACTGTTAAATAGAGAAATCTATTAATATACATATAAAAATCAAGAGGACAATTTAAACTTGACATAATCAAGGAGAAAATAAAATTAAAAAACTAAAAAATGGATGGAAGCCTTTTGTTTAGACTTCATAATCAAGGTAATATATTAGTGATAACTGATATCAAATTAAATGGGCAACAAAATTGATAGCACCTCCTTGTAGAACAAATCAGTCTTCTTCATATCATCAACAATCATCATTTTACAATACCAAGGAAAGAAAAACAACAAAACAAACTTGATAGACAAAATCGAAAAGAATTTGATCAACCCTAAAAAAAAGTGAGGGAAGTCAAAACAAAATAGAGAATTGAAACAAACCTTCAACACACCATAGTGGCAGATCAAAAAAAGCCTATTTATATGAGTTGAGTTAAGTATTTAAAATTCAAAATTAAATGACATTAATACTAATTGATTTTAATTTGATCAATATTCAAATCAATCAATCAATCAATCAATTTAATATCATTAGTACTAATTGATTCTAAGTGGATCAAGATATTCAAATCAATCAATCAATCAATTTAATATCATTTTAGTACTAATTGATTCTAATTGGATCAAAATATATTCAAATCAATCAATCAATTTAATATATATAAATTGGACAGATGGCATTGAGAGACATATGCCATGTGTCAAAAGGAGATGCATTCGGTAATTAATATATATATATATATGATATGATATGATATGATATGATGATAGACGCATTAAAGAAAATGTGGTTTAATTCAGAAGGGGAAAAACATTGAACGGTCCATGGTGAAGGAGAAATTATTAAATGGACTGGGTCCACCGCGTCATTTATTGTCCCAACCAATAAGATTTTAACAAATCAGATTTTTTTCCTACAATTTCTAAAACCCTAGCCAATTGATGTCCTAAATTTGGGGACTTACCCTATCAATCGCATCAGGTGAAACTTGGTGCTAAATTAGTGCCTAAATTTTAGGAAGAAATCTGACTTGTCACAATCTCATTGGTCGGGACCATGGATGACGTGGTGGACCTGGTCCATCTGATAATTTCTCATGGTGAAGGGATGGGGAAGGAGAAAAAAAAAGGAAAGAGATGTGAAGGTGAAAACAGAGGGGAGTAATGAATTGTTTGATTGTTTGCAAACCTGAAGATTGATCAACACTGAGGAGTTGAAAGGAAGCCGCAGCTGAGTTGGTGAGAGTAAAAAAAGAAAAGGGGACTTTAATTAAAAGCAATTAAGGAAGGGAAATAGGTAATTACAAAAAAAGGTAGCAGGAAAGGAAAGGAGGAAACTCATAGAGGGACTTTTTAGTCATCCGAAAAATGAGAAAAAAAAACCCAAAAAAATCAAAAGGTGACACCATATTAATCTTCAATTTGGCCTTTTAGTAATTTCCCTGGGTACTAAAAATAATATATAGTGTATATAATTTGTATGTTTACGTATATATACTATATATTATTTTTAGTGACTATGGAAATTACTTAAAGGTTAAATTGAGAATTAATGTGGTGCCTCCTTTTGGATTTTTTTGGTCTTTTCGCACTTTTAGGGTGACTAAAAAGACCCTCGATGAATTTCCTCCCTTACTTTTCCCGCTGCCCTTTTTCGTAATTTGCTATTTTTATATTTATGATTAAGTGTGTTTTAATTACATATTAATTGTGTGTAGATATTAGAATTTACCGGTTCAACTCCTCTGCCGGAATTCCAAATGATTGGTGCTATAAATGTATCTGCAATAATGGTTTATTCATGGGTAAACTATTGACATTCCAGTTCTGTTTTCCTTTCGTCTTCATTTCTATTTGGGTGGGTTAATTCTTCTTCCCTGACATTTCTCTGAATTGGTTTCACATGGATTCCGTTCTGTTTTCTAAAATTTCCAGGTGGACGTTGATAAGATTCTTCCATATAATATAGCAGCGCCTTAGAATGGCATAACCTACAATGGGGAGCTTTCACTTCTCACCGCAACATTTTAAGGTAAATCTGGATTTATTTGTTGATTATATTATTTGATACTTATATTTAACATTTCCTTATTCCTCTTTTATTTTACAGAAAGCTTTTTTTTATTTTTCATTTGACTTCCTTTTTATTGAGATTTCTATTAGTTGCTTATGTTTAGTATATTTCCACATTTCCAAAAGCACAGTTAGCCAATGCTAAGTACAATCATTTTGTGATGCATTGTGTAAATTACATATGCTCCTGCAAATGCTCTCAACTAATTCAATTTTCCTACGACAATTATACATGCTCCTTGACTACAAAAAATTAGGCCTTCCTTATGCAGAAGCCAAATTCTTCCACCTACCTGAGTCTATTAATATAATAATTGCAATCAAGATTAAAAAAAGACCGCAACGTACTATGTTTTTATAATCAACAAACATTTCAAACAACAATTAATATTAACTTGATTTTGATGAATTATCTAGAGATGGAGGACTAGAATATTAGCTTTATTTTGATGAATTACCTAGAGATAGAGTAGAAATTAGGTGATGCACTTTTAGATTGAAAGAGAGGTCATGTGTTTTGCTTTATATTTGCGAATTATTTGTTTCGATGTATGAGTTTCTCCTAACTGATTAACTTACAACAAATGCAATATCTTCTTACTAACCGACTTAAATAATTACAAAAAATATAGCTCTAATAAGAAGACCCGCCCTACTTGTTTTAATTATCGAAAACGGTTGTTCCAATCCTACATCTATCTATTCTCATCTTATCCTGCATCTATCTATTCTCATCTTACGCCTTCAAACTTCACGAGTTACCCCTAATCAATCGCGCATCGTAGCGCGTGGGTCAAAACCTTGTGGAAGAAACATGGACTATCTTTAACTCAAAAAAATCAAAGCACTATTACAAAAAGATCTTGAAAAGGTGATATCAAGTTACCAACTGAAACAAGACCGGCCATTTACAAGCAAATTTCTTCCTCCTTAAATCAACAAGAAAAAGTACATAGTCAAAACAAAACTTCATTATATTCATATTTGAAAGATTCATCTAAAATTATAAAAAGAACAAGCTCAAGAAAGTAACCTCTGATCAGAAAATAATGGAGCCAAGTAAGACTGAACTATAAGAGGTCCTAAAGTGAAAATCTATAAACTAATTCGGAGCTTAATCCCCTGAAAATTGAAAGAAAACTTTAAATACAGACACTAGCTTTCATTGAGGTCATTTTATACAGACATTAACTTTCATTGAGGTCATTTTACATAGAAATCCCACACACAACTTCATCTTCTTCCACTATTCTCCTTGATTGGATTCCGATGGCATGTTAAAAACATATCAAGTTACCTTCCTCTTCTATAAGCAAAGAAAAACATCGCGAAATCAAGTGATCTACTTGGAATTTGCATGATACAATTAATTTAAACATCAAACACAGTGCCATATTATTTATTTTCACTATAGGAAGATATGTCTTACTCATCTTTTGGATATTAGTAACATCCTCACTTGCTGCATGTGCATTAACAAATATTAGACTCTCCCTATCTAGCTCTCCCTACCATCATTGTCGCCTCTTCTTTAAAGATGATCATTCAGTATTTTCCTTAGGTACTCTAGCTGCTGAAATTCTCCTTCAAGTTCCTCCCACTAAAATACAGAGAAAACATCAAAGGAAGAAAACCATGTCATATCCTTTTGCGTGGAACAAGTAATAAATATAGCCTGATTTATTTTTATTGTCAAATGAACTCTACTCTCTCTTAAAATTGGCCAATCATTCTATATTTTGATTTGTAGTGGGTCTTTTTTAGTCCTGAATGAGCAAAACATTTCAAATATAGAATAGCTCCAAAATCAAAGGACAGACTCACCTCTTGATGTGACAATGATACAACATTCCACCCAGAAGCAGCAATATGACGACGTTTCAAGATGGTATGCCCCAAAGGTATTCCTAAAGAGAAGCAGATCAATTTGGTAGCCATACTTGAAGTTTTTAAACTGACTCAAGTTTCAGAAAAATCAAGGTACTGCAATGTTAAACGAGTATAAAATACGTACCACTATTCCTTGAGAAATGTGTTGGTCCATCTATCTCCAAAACGACCTTTTTATCAATCACAGCAGCATCCACGGTATATACATCCACAGAGTATTCTCTTACCCAATCAAGTCCAGTACTAACAAGAAGGCGAGCAACCTCCTTCTGAAAAGATGAAGTAGTCTTTTGATTAAACCTCTTAGTTTTTCCAGCATGAACAATTTTCTCCTCAAGGTCACCACTGAGAGATAGCTTAAGATGTGGGTACTCAAGCTTTAAGCACTGGTTTGCCAAATGAACCTGAGAAGCAAACATAATATCCCCTCTATACTGTTCTGAAATTCTTTGCTCCTCAAAACTGCTCAAAGTTTTCCACACATGAGAAAAGAAAATCCTATCCAACTGCCCAAGAACAGCATAAGACCAAGCTATTTTACCAAGTTGATCCCTGTTTAAACTGAGCACTGGAGGATCTGAAACACCTCTGAATTTAACATCTCCACTGTCTTCCACGTGGCTCTCTTCATCATGGTTAGACTTTTCATGACTTAGGCAACATTTAAATTGATCGATATTCTTGAAATTGATATCCATAGCTTGAAGCAAAATTTCAGAAGGCTCATATAAAGAAGCAAAAGCCCACAACAGCTGAGTAAGCTCCTGCTCTTGAAAAGAGTACATTATGTCTGATGCCCTTTTTGCCAACTCTACAAAGAGATCAGGGGCAGAGTGCCGCATTGTAGCAAAAGCACCAGCAATGTTAGCAACATTCTGAGAATTGAACTCCTTAACCTTGGTCAAGGCCACCTCAGCAAGTCTATCCATTTCTGACAAAAATAGTTGGTCCCCACCAATCTTGGACAGTGCCCATGCAATATTTGAAATACCTTGAGCAGAGCATTCCGACAGCGCTGTCATTGCAATACCTATAAGGATTGACATTTCTCTTTGTCGAGCAAATGCCAACCTTCGTGTAGTATTCATCGATACCTTTTCCATATTCTTAGCAATTCTGTGAAGTGCTGTGGCAATATTCAGAGGGGAAAGGGGTGAAGGGCTCAGACCTTTTCCAACTGCCATAATCATCCCAGCTGTAATCTCCAACACTTCTTCTGCTGTTGATGCTGATATTATAGCTTTATTCAAACTAACTTCTTTCTTATGATCAGATGGCCCGGAGAATTGCGCTAGCTTCTGAACAAACTCTTCCATTGCCTTTTCCTTCTTTGCTAAAAACATCCCACCTGCCATCATACTCACCTGCTCTCGAAGTTGATTGTTAATATCAAGTCCATCAACCAAATCCAAATCCTCCAAGCCAATATCTTCCCCAAAATCAAAATCTTCTTCAATGTCCTTGCTTTCTTCATCAATCTTATCTTTGATTACTAACTTTTTCCTGTTCTTTTTCTTCTTCTTTTTTGCAGTCACTAAATCCTTAACTGTAAGACTGAGTCCCCTAGCCTCAATAGATTTGAGTGCCATTTTCCTAGCCTTTAAACACCAATCCATCCCCTCAGTATCCTCAAGCAATCTAGATTTATCTTGCTTTTTCCTCTTGTTGGGAGGTCGATAACCAAATGGGTCAAGCTCTCCAATGAACTCCAATTCCCATTCGTCCGGCTGACCATCACTAACAGCATTCCTAGAACTAAAGCTCCCATATTTGCCCAAATTGACACAGCTTTTTGTCGGAAACTCAAGCTTAGAATTGGGAAGGTGAAATCCAGAGCTTAATTTTGCTAAAGGAAGAAGTGAATGGCAACTAGAGAAGAAAAAACATAAAGAAATATTAATACTTGTAGGAACACAAAGCAATCAAGAATATAGAAAGAGGGTGGAGGGTTGGGATAACCTGAGGCGGCGAGATTGGAAGGAGGAATTCCAAAAGAAGGGGTGAAGGTGAAGGTCATGCACTTTTAGCATTTCGCCTATTCAGACACAGAAAAATGAGCTTTGTACATGTAATATTATCTACAAGAATATAATAGCATCTGTTCAAAAATTACTTTATCCTATAGGATCAAATTCTATAAGCAGCCTTGACATGCATGCATAAAGTTAGAAAAACTCAAAGTTCTACCTTAAGATGTATCTATGAACATATTTAAGCAATTTCCCTCAAATTCAGGCCAAATCGGACACAAAGCACCAAGTGTCAAAATGGTGTAACATGTGGAGGTAGAAGGAGTTTTGTTCTGATGCAAAACCAAGTTTAAGTGGTATATTAAGAGATGCAATAATAAGGCTTTGTTGCTATTATTTTTGTTAGGCTTACTTGGTGAGCAGTCTGCTATTTTGTTTGGAAGTGAGAGGAATAATTAGAACTCGAATTTTTTATGGAGGCGAATCTCAATCTGTTGATTATATTCTTAACTTGATTGGTGATGGAATTAAGTTTTCAAGATATATATATATAAAAAAAGGAGATCATAAGCAGGAAAATAGTGCATATTCATATAACAGCAGAACTTGAGAGAAGAAGAAGAAATTAAGAAAGGAAGGAACCTGAAGAAGACTGCAAGTATGAAGGCTGGAACAAGGTTGCTAATGGCAGAAGAAAGACTTGGGCTGCTAAGTTGTAAAGCACCTAATTGAGATGCAAACCTGTCTCCAAAAGATACAACAAAGTCATGGTAATTAATATATATATATATATATATATATATATATATAGGAAGACAAAAAAAAAACAACAAATTTATCATTACTTCTTCATACCCAGTTAGACCAAGAAGGAAAAGTCTAGAAATGAGAGGGAACTTCAATGGGGGAAGCGCTGCTTTCCTGCAAATACAGAGATAATATAAACAGATCAGAAAAGATTTCAGAACAAAACTTTCATGATTAATTGATTAATATAAGTTATGGAAAGATGGAAGAAATCAAGTAAGAAATAAATTAGAGAAATAATAATTATAGGATGACCTAATTAAGAAAAAGATTATAGGTATGAGAGCAATGGTGGCCACAGCAGCAGTGTAGGCTATGCAGACGTAGTAGCTTAAACCATTTGAAGAAGCATCTTGAGAAATAAATTAAACGTAGTAGCTAAAGAAAATATTTTTTGATCTTATCCTTATTTTAATGTATGAAATTTGTGGATACGTAAATGAATCAACCTCATCTTAATTAGCAATATTCCACCTTGAAAATTATATTAATAATAAAATGAGCATAAGAACTATAGATCTTGAACAAATCGTGTCATGCACCAGATCAACTAGACTTAGAGACAGGACACACAGATGAATTTCTCTTAAGGAGAATGAACAGAGCAAACCCTGTAAGAACCAATTTCAATCTATTCTCTAACAATGGATTGACAATATATTTAATTATTGTAAATTAAAAAATTGATATCAGCAAAACTCAAAGAGTTGAAGAAAGTCAAATATAGATGAGTTACAAGTTACTACAATCTTATATCATATTACTTATTAAAGAAAATGACTCCAATCCTAATGATCAGTAGGTGAAGATGTAAAATTGCTCACATGAGAATATTCAGTAGCAAACACTTTTGACATATCAGATCATGTTTCTTATTGCTCACATGTATATGCATCTCTTCTAATTTCTGACAAGAAGAAACAAATCTAAGCAGTATATTGCCTTCCTATACTGGTTTCAATTGGGACTTTTTAACTTTTATCAAGTTAAATGGTCATCCATAACAATCAAAATAGCTCTTAATACAAGTACAATAAAATCCCTCTGAACCTGCCTATCAGTAGTTCTGTTTTCTTTCAAATGGTCATCCAACATTTAAATGACCAATACTGCATCACAAAAAACAATTAAACTCTCTACTTCGTTTGAACACCAACCAATTTTGTCAACAACTGTTCAATTCAATCGAGTAATTCTAATATAGTGTCTTTTTTTTTCCTCAAATGTAATCATGTTTAAAATTATAGAATAAATCAGCTAATTGAGTTGACCCAATGTCAGATTCCAACACAATTTTAACTTTCAATTCGAAAACAATCAAATAATTTTGATCAACTTGATTTTTATAAAGCTCAAAGTCTATTATAGTAGAGTTTGAGCTCGACTAACAGTACCAGCTCGTCTATAAATAAACACTTCATAAGTAGCAAATCTGGCCTTTTTTTTTTTATCCAAACTACTTTCGTAATGGGCATCAAAACTATCCCAAATCAATGAATCATAAGCATAATGAATGAAAATAACAATGAATAGAAAGCCGATATCACATAGAAGTTAAGCTAATTCAACATCTACGGTCAGTGAAGTACCTATGCCAATCGAGGCCAAGAAGGGCGGTGACGAAACGAACGGAGAGAGCTTGGGTTTCTGCACAAAAGAAGAAAAAAGGAGAAAAGGGTTTACGTTAGTGAAAGAAGAAAAGAAGAAAAAAAACGACAAACAATGTAGATACTAGATAGATATGGTACTGCCAAAAGAAAACAATGTAGATAGTGGTATTGAATTATTTTCCTTTTCACATTTACGTATCCTCCAGAAATGTTCTCTACAAAATATGAAAACACGCTTTTCTTGTTTCCTATTTTCCATTCTCATTTTCCCAGTGTTTTTTTTTTCTTCTTTTCCCTTACTAAAACAAGTCCGTTTTTCCCTTACAAAATTTGAAGCAAAAAATATTTCTTCTTCATCCATGAATTATCGTTAATATACTAAAACCTCTATAAATTAATAATGTTGGGATCATGAAAAATTATTAATTTTGAGAGTTATTAATTAATCAATAAATTAATAAAATATTAATTTAAAAAATATTTTCTTGATTTCATAATATAAATTCGATTATATAAATATAATTAATATACATGCATATGTATTCATTGTTTTTAATATTCAAATTATTGAGTAATTAAATGAAATTAATCATAGTCACTTATATGTATAAACAATGTATAACCCAATGCCCACCTAGTCTACAACATTGTCTTAGGCCAAGCAATCAATATGTGATCCTTCGCCAAAGTCCAGGCTCCAGTCGCCTGGCTTTAGACCATGGAGGGCACCACCATCCACCATCCACCATCCATGCATCTCCATGGTTGGGTAGCAAAATGTATAATCCAATTAGTTTTACAATTCATGAAAAAACAAAGAACAATATATTCCTATTTTACTAAGTTATATATATATATATATGTAAATTTTAGAGAATTATTAATTTATAATATTGATGGGACTATATATATACATAAGGGTTTTTATAAAAATTATTATCTTATTATTTTATCGAAATTACTAATTTATATAACTGACCCAAGTTGGGAGCAGAGCAAAATATTATTTTTGAGAGGTTATTAATTTATCGAGTATTAATTTGTGGAGGTTATATTGTATTAAATGTTTTGGATAATAAATTCTCAACTTTTGGACATGAATATGGATAAATAAAATCTCATGTAAAATATTTCGACAAGGACTCTAATCGGTTTAACTCTGATTATTCCATATTCGATCCGTGTCGCGTATTTGGATTCAGTGGGTGAATCTACTAACGGGGATGTGTTGTATATACAAGGTCTCGAATCTGAGATCTGCTTAAACTGAAATGACATACTTACCACCCGATCCAACCCTATATTAGTAGTTGTAATTTAATCATTGTTCTTCAGTCTCATATCTTATTCTTGCACTGCAGATATTTTTTCTTTTACATTAGAGTGATGGTCATGTATATAAAGGTGTGTAACATCTTTTTTTGGTACATCAATTCTCAATAAAAGTTAATTGGATGTGTTATTAATTTTGACCGTGCTTAAAATGAGAAACTGACCAAGATTGAGTAATTCTCTGGATTAAGACATGAAGTATTTAATTAATTTTGCTAGCATAGGTATATGTCTTATCAAATTTTATGCTTTTCAATTTTCATCATTGAATTGTCTTAAATGTTAGTAAGTTTTTGGGAACTAAAGAAATGTTGAGTTTATTTGGGGTAATAGGCGCATAATTTTTTGAGATTAATAGAAAGTGAATCGGTCCGGGTTGGTGCGTCGGGCGTTCAATAATCTACTTCTTTGAACAATTTTCTATTCGATTTAAATTGTTTGATATGTAGGAAATTTCGGAAGTACTATGATTTTAAATGTGTTGCATCTTTAAAAGACTATACTATTAACATTGAGCATATGCCCTAAAGTTAGCAATAAATAGTAAATATTAGTTTGTACATGGACAGGTGCAATAGCTTTAATTTTCTTTCCTCCTATAAAGTGTGTAGCACTTAAACAAAAACTAAGTTTACTCTCTTTTTCATATGGACATGAAAGGCCTGAAGAGAGGTTACAATTCTAGACAATTAAGAGGGATAGGATTTATTATAACATTTATGTGAAAGGAAGGATAATTACAAAAAAGGGCTAAAGGGCGAGAAATTGCTAGAAACTAACCTAGGGTCTTCTTAGTAATTTGGCAAGTGAGAAAAGACAAAAAAAGGACAAAAAAAAGTTCAAATGGAGCCTCCTCATCGATCCTCAAAAGGGGCCTTTGGTAAATTCTCTAGATCTTTCAAATACTATTTAGTATATATATATATATATAATTTCATGTAAGTTTTTTTTTATAAATATAAATTATTTTCTTAGGTGTATCCATACTTAGACCGTTCTGGATTCAAGTTCCACCGCATATAAAATGCATATGGGTTTTGTCCCACTTTATGTGACTTTGTGTCTCTTTGTGTGAGTTTGGTTAGTTTACTACCTTTGTTATGATAGTAGACTAGTTTATATTTCAATATTTGTGATTGTAATGAGATTCTCCTGATTATTGTAAAGTTTGTGTGTGAGTTTGGTTAGTTTACTACCTTTGGTTATGGTAATAATAGTCTAATAGACTCGCTTATATTTGTGATTGTAAATTGTAATGAGATTCTCCTTAGTAGCAAAAAGAAAAGTAATGAGATTCTCCTGATTTTTGTATTTTCTCAAAAAAAAAAAGTATGTACATCTATTAAAAATGGTATAAATTATTTTTAATATAAAGAAAACAGACGGTGGGGATGTTTTGATTTTGGAACGAATTAAAAATTGTACGGACCAATTAAAATTGAACAGATGTCAGCATGAGAAAAGCCAAATGCTGAGCATATAGACGTTTGGAGATAACTTTAATAGTAGGCTATAGATTATTATCTTCAATGACGTCTTCTAAATGGTGTTTTTAATACATAGCCATCTTTTTCTCAAAATTCATAAATTTTGTATTGATGCCTTTGGGTTATTTTCGTTAAGGATGGAGAAGAAAATGATGATCGAACATACATCTTCATGGTTGTCGGTTAGTAATTCTGTTTCGATCGTTATCCCCTAATTAATTCATCTATATTATATATAAAAGTACGAATTTTGTAAAACTTTTGAATCGTCTATTATACCCTTATTAAACTTTTGAATCGCCTATTATACCCTTATTTTTTGAATATATTTATAGTTTTAGTCAACTAAAAACTCTATTTTTATTTAATCAAATCTAATATCTAATATCCTTATAACTATTTTATTTTTACCATTTTACTATTTTACTTTTTTAGTTTTACTCAACTAAAAACACTAATTTTATTTAATTAAATCTAATATCCTTATACCTATTTTACTTTTACGATATTACTAATATAATTAAAAAGTTTAGATATATTAGAATTTTTAAAACATATTTCTTAAATGACATTGTTTAAATTTTACATTTTTCTGTTAGAAATAAACTTTTACCGTTATTCTGCTAAAAACTTTATTTTTATTTAATTAAATTCAATATTTTTATAAATATTTTATTTTTACCATTTTAATTTTAAAAAATTGGAGACTTTTTGATAATTTTGGACCCATTTCAATTTTATAATATTTATAATATAAACTAATAAAAGTATTATTAACAAGTTTAAAAGTTAAAATAAGTTGCCCAATCATAAATTATTTATTTATTTTAAATAATTAAGTTAAAATTGATTGAAAGTTTAAATATTGTGATTGATCTTTTTCTATTTTTAGAGTATTTGTTGGTAATTTAATGTATTGGAGTGTATGACAAGAATTTAAAGTTTTTTTTTTTTTAAAAAAAGAGTAACATGCAATTATTTCCTTTGACTTATAAGGTTAGAGGAGTCAATTGGGCGGGTTGGACGGATTTGAGATTTTGGGTTCTGGTCATCAAGGTTTAGCTCAAATGAGTCGGGTAATTTTCTCGGGTCATTCGGATTTCGAATCATCTAGGTTCAGGTCATTCGGATTTCGAATCATCTAGGTTCAGGTCATTCAGCTCTCGGGTCTAGGGTCAGGCGGGTTCAAGTTTTGACCTCAAGTCACTCGGATTTTGGGTTTTTTCGGCTCTATGACTCGTATCAATTGGGTCAGCCTTGAATTTTTTAATGTTTAATTCTTAAATTTATTTAATATCTTTATTATTCGATTTATTTTACAATCGACTATCGATGAAGTTTAGCAAACTGCATATACGGGGTTAAAGAGTTGACATGTGCTCCTTTATTATGAAGTGGGAGTATGTGTTCAAATAAATATTGGTTATATAATATCCAAATTTATGTTCTTTCATTACATCAATTAAAATTATAAATTAATTAATAATATAAGTATCCATAAAAATGAAAATAAAATTACAACCCTTACCGGTGAGATCATTAGTACGGTAGTAAACCTAATAGAAAAAATTGTTAAGAAATTACTAATTAATTATCATAATTATTCATTATGTAAAAAAAAATAAATTACTAATTATAAATTTATCATAAATTATTCCTAGAACTGATTTAATACTTATATTCATATAATAAAGTTTAGCAAATTTAATAAAATTATAACAATAATATAAATTTTATTGAATGAATAAATGATGATTTAGAATGGTTAAAATTATAATAACAATTTGGATTTTATTGAATAAAACATAATTTTAGTTTATAATATTCTTGGTTTTCGGGTTATGGGTTTGTCGGGTTTGGATAGGACATGTTCGGTTGTTTACTTTTTCTGGTCAAATCAGGTTCGATCAATTGGATGTGTTATCGAGTTTGGATCAAGTTTTGACCGCTTTACTTATAATTAATTTCAATTATTATTTTTTTTTAATTTAAACACAATGGGTAACGTGCAACGCACGTGGAAGTGAAAACTAGTTATCCTAAAAAACACAAGTATCATAGTTAGGGGTGTAATCGAGTCGAGCCGAGTCGAGTAGTAAGCTACTCGAGCTCGAGCTCGACACAAAAAACCGAGCTTAATAATCAACTCGAGCTCGATCGAGTTTTGACCATCGAGCTCGAGCTCGGCTCGAATCAAATATCGAGCTACTCGAGCTCGGCTCGACAAGTTCGATACTTAATTAAAAAATTCAAAAAAATTCATTTTCAGCTAAAATTCGAGCTCGAGCTCGTATATATAGGTCATTTTTTTAATAAATATATAATATCATGTATATATATTTATATATATATATATATATATATTTGTATCGAGTAGCTCGACAAGTATCGAATCAAATATTATTGAGTTCGAGCTTGGCTCGATTCGATACTCGAGCTCGACTCGACAATGACCGAGTCGAATTTAAATTTTCTTCGAATCGAGCTCGAATAGCTTGTGAATAGTGTTGTATCACTTACACCCCTAATCATAGTCAATTTCACACAATTTTAGTCAGATTCAGTTAGCATTTAAGGATGAGAAGCATAAATTTTGGGAAACGTTAATGAAATTTTGAGATGATGTTTCTTGTGAAGTTTTGCACTCTCCGGTCTTGGCCTCTTTCCATGTATAAAGTCTTACCAACCGGCTTCATCACATGTTCTTCACGAAGGCAGTCCAAGTTTTCCAAATCTCCAATGGTGAATCTTTTAGGATCCTTGCATGCCTTAACAATGACTAGATGTGATTTCTGAAGAGACTTAAACATCATCTACCAACAAAAATTATTGGCAAGACTTAGAACCCCAAATCTTTAAAGTAGAAGTCCAATATCTTATCAACTCGACTAACCTTAATTTATTTGTGAAGAGACGTTAAATATCTTACAATCCCTTTCAAAAACTATGCTAGGAAACCACAATTTCCCGTATCAAGATGCTTCAAATGAATCAGTTTCCCTATATCATCATCAATTAGTTGATCCAAACAAATGCTATTGGACATACTCAAAAGTCAAAACTTGCAAATTAGTCTACTAATTCGCACACTTATTTGGGCAATCTTCTGAAAGTATCCCAAGAAGATCTTAAGGTATCTCGAGTGAATTAACTTGCCTATTTCTTTTAGAATCATATGGATTGGTCCATAAACAATTGCAGAATAAGCAGCCTCAAATCAAATGTTAATAATCTTAAGACATTTCGCTCCCTTCACCAATTCTACAAATCTTCAGCAGCACCCGGAAACCAATCCATACTTAAGAGAGCTCCATGCCACCATTTTAAGAGCAAACAAAACCTATTTATACTTACAAAGCTCCACAATTTTTCGACCCCTTTGATAAAGGGAAAATCATTGGCTCGAATGATCGCATTCAATTCATTTCAATAAAATAAATACTCTTCTATCTTATCTATACATTATACAGCAATGATGGAACATATTGGTGCAAATTACCAAAAATTCTTAACGCAGATCAAATTATTATATCAAAATTTACATGTTAGGAAGCTGTAAAGTGTAGATTTAATGAATATACAAGTAAGAAATAACGATAAAAATTAATCTACAATTATAAAGAGAGTAATAAAGACTTTACCAGCATTATACAAGGACTTCCAAGTTACAAATAAGCTTAAAAAAAAAACCTATGAAACTAGTTAGACATTCTAAGAAGCGTACCAAATTTTGGATCTCCAAAGATTCAGAGCTTTCCAGCACAACACATAAACACAAACATGCACATATATGCCTTCACATATATGTTCACGTGTGTGGTCTCAAGACTAAAAATATGCCAAAGCATGAAACTCTGTTTCGTTTATGAATATATGTTTTATTTCCTTCCTATGATCACTCCAGATATGATACGTCTGTATGTAAACTCTGACTGGTAAACTCTGACTGTCCGTGATAAGTTTACGTGTTCATAAATTGTCCAAGAATGGACACTAACCATAAGACCTACTCAGATTCCCTTGTGGTTCAAGAGTTTTCTTGAAAAGATGACCAAACCACTAGTACATCATAGTTGACTGCAGTTCGGCCTCAAGACAAAAGGTATAATGTTGCATCTTGAAATGAACAGGTCTGGAGGAAGAATCTAGACATTGTATAATTCAAAATAAACCATGCCACAATCTTATCAAACTTTCACCACACATTCACTATGGGTATCAAAAAGGTACCACAGTGAGTGTCTAACTACAAGGAGGTCTTTACTCTAATTTGTTGCTGTGCTCAGTATGAAGATATATGTACAAGTAACATTAATCATTCAACAAACTATATCAAGATGAATCTCTTGATTTCAATTTTATATTTGATTTTTTTATCTTAATTAACTGTTACTATTTTGTATTGTCTATGGAATATCAGGAGCTTGGATAGTATAGTAACGTAGCTAACAAAATCAAAATTATTGTAATAAACTGCACATTCAAATGGCAAGCAGAAGAAATATAGTGGGAACCTACTAAATGCACTGTTCCAGTCCGTTCATCCAGCACTTGTATGCTTGAAGAGCCTGAAATCAACCATAACGAGGTCAACAAAAATTAAAATAAAAAACTTTCCATTTCTATTCCAGATTGTTTAGTAGCTAGAATTGAAACTTCACTGTTCTAACATCCTATATTTATGTTTCGACATATTTATCTTCACTTAAAAGTCAAAAAGAGAAATGGATCTGAAAAAATTACTTAAATGCGTACTAGTTGCATGAGCACATAAAACAATGACACCTCATGTTAGAAATAGTAACAGAGGCAATGAACAGAGGGAAAAAGAATAGTGATAGAAGCTGTCAAGCCAGTGATGTCCTAGAAATAGGTCATCTGCCAACGCAGTCAAGTATTAATGCAAATTGATTTTAATTCCCCTACCTACAATCCCTAACTCATCTGTTTATTTACTGCAATCCTTCAGGGTAATAGTTTGACTATGTACTTAACAAGATCATCACAATATAAGAACTATACAGGTATAATTTATTTTTTATATACATGATCAGATGATCAGTACACTCTTTAAAGAAACGAGGACAGAGACTAAACCATCTAGAGTAATACTTCAGAATCCTGATTTAATAAAGTAAAATAGGAGAGAAGTTACATCCCCTTTTTTGCTTTATAGAACTTGACGGAAGCAAAGAATTCATTTTTTCACTTCAAAGCGAAGGAAGAGGGGTGG
>AWUE01013209.1:0-83949 GCA_001974825.2 Corchorus olitorius
GGGGGGGGTTGGGTGTGTGTGTGTGGGAAGAGAGAGAGAGTTTTTTTTTTTGGTTAAAAATTTAAGCATCTTTAGATGATAGGTACATACTTGAAGGACAATGAGTTACCTATCCAGAACATTTAATTATAGTAATAATACATCATAATCCAGATGCAATCAAGTAACAAAAAGGAGAATAAACACCTTTTATATATCAGACAAAACATGCATAAAAATAGCCGAAGGTTTCTATCTAAAATTTGGAAAGTAAACAAATCATTTTCTTAAGGAATGGAAAAGTAGTTTAATACTCACAATTGTACTCTGTCCATCCAATGGCCTGATTTTCTAGATCATACACAACGAGCTTGTTGGAAAGCACTAAATCTGCAAGGAACAAAGAAAATTTCAGGAGAAAAACTACAGATTTCTTATTTCTGCAAGGCTATTACAACTTCAGGTGTAAAAATAAATCCTAAACAGCACATACTCGAGAATTCTATCGCGAGTTAGTCACTTGAAAGGGAAGGCTAATTTGCTTTTTAATGTAAATTATTTTAAAATCCTACTATTCTTCTATAAATCATTAGAAAACTTATATTCTTACAGAACCAATTATCCAGAACAACCTCTGATATGTCTGAGTAAGATGCAGTTAAAAGGTGATTTCATGATTCAAAATAAGCAATGCCAATTTTACAGAGCAGCTTAAAGGCCACAGAGTGTCAGGGGTGTATGATTCTTTATGAAGTGGGTACTATGACAGTTCCAGATTTGCTGGAAATTGCAGATTTTGACTCATGAATCTTACTCTAGGCTTATAACCATGTTAATGGGAATTTATTCACAGTTTAAGAGGGGTACTAAGTCAATCTTAATATTTTCCAATATTGGGTCCCAAGACCATCGATATTTTTTTAGTAAAGTGAATTTTCTATATTGCATCATGCTTACTAGATATGTGAAGACTTTGGATTCAGTTTGAAACATAACTGAATAGAGAAATAAGCCCCTACAAACACAACACTGAATTGTTGCACTATTCACATATTATAAAGATTTATTTTCTTTGAATTGCTCGATCCTAGATCTACCATCACACCCTAATGTTTTTCTCATCCATTTAAAATCCGATCCTAGATCTACCATCAAACCCTAATGTTTTTCTCATCCATTTAAAATCTGAATCAAAATTTCTAGCAAACCCTTAATTTTCCATTATTTGATGCAACCTCTACTTGCTGACTGCAACAGTAGACCAAATAAACATCCTGTAATTACTGCAAAATATTACCTCCCAAGAGGGTCATATTTTTTCGATCCCTGGATTGCATTCCACTATTTTGCCATCCAATGCACCACAAACCATTCTGCAAAAGAAATGTAAATATCAGCTAATCCAAACGTGACTTCTTTGTTATACTCTGAACATCCTGTAAGATACTGTAGACTGAACTTCATGACAAAAAGTTTCCTAATATGCAGAAATTGTAAAACTTAGATTTAAGCTCTTGCACTCACAAAACTTCAAGCTCTCAAAATAAAATCCTATTTAAAATTCAGTGAGCTTAATTGAAATAGTTACTTGCTGTACCAAATACACTCAGACCAGGCAAATTAAGGGGCTCATAAATAATAGCAATAACAATGGCAATCACAATAATAAAATCTACTGTGGTTCCCAGAACTAAAATTAGAACAGCCACCAGGGTAAAATTGATTTTCACGAGTGCCACAAAGCTTACCATGTCAAAGATAGTAAAGGTGAAAAAGGCAGCTCAGAATCTTTCAAGTAAGATACTAGACCAAATTTACAATTTGCATGTTAAACATACTTACAAATGGAAACAGGTACTCGTGTGGATAAACCTTCAGAATTACTGAATTTTCAAAATGGAAAGTGACATTTGGAAATCCCCGGTCAAGATTGCTGCAATAAAAAAAATATACGCAAATAAAATCATTGCTTGATACAACATAAACAACAAAATAAGATCTAAATGGAACTATAAATCTAGAATTACAAATGATAAAGCAACAGGTATTCATAAAACATAAGACATGCTAAGGGCAAATTTCTTTGATAATAGAACTTTGTTAAGCACCTAAAAAGAAGGTTCAGCTGGCAGAAAAGGAGCAACCACGAACAAATGTCAATAGAAAAATTATTTCAGGACAGAACCATGTGCAAAAGAGAAAGGAAAGGAAAAAAAAAGTTAAAAATGAAAATTATCCCCCAAAAGATACGACACCGGATAGAAATAAGATAAAAATAGAGGGATTAAAATATATACAAATATATAATAATCAAATTTAAATAATATAAGCAGTTCTAAAGCATCAACAAGAAAGGAATGCACAAAGGTGAGGTAAAGTCTCAATTTGCATATGCCATGCTTCATACCTTTCAGAGTATTGAAAACAAGTATAATCATCATGAACAGTTTGAAGCTTCAAATTAGGCTGCTGAGAAAGTATCTAAAAAAAGATGAAAAGAAATTTTTTTAAAAAATAACATATAACTTAAGCAAACTGAAACCAAAATCTGTTGAAAATAAAAACAATTTTTTATCACATACCTTGTTTACTAATGGTTCATAAACCATTTCTGGGAGATATGCTAAGGTTGTTCCACTGTCTATTATTGTCCCTTTTCGGTCTCCTCCTTCAAAAACATCCATCGTAAGATTTAGGAACTCATGACCGACTTGAACTGCCGTCATATTGACATTGTAATGTGGCCTGAAAATTTATTTCACAAGATTAAATTTAATACTAAAATCGCAAATCCATATACCAAATGCAAATCAAAAGATAAACATTAAATAATGAAAATCTGAAATCATGAAAAGAGTTATTAATAAGTTATCATAGAGCAGTAAGCCTGCAGTCAGTATTAAAGTTGCTTTTGTCATGAGCTATAAATTGGCTTTAATAAATAGGAAATTTTCATGGCATGAAGACAAAAAAACTCTTCTGAGGATCAGTCTGTCGCCCAGACATTTCATAAGAGAATGTTTCCAGATTGTGATCAATTCAATCAGATTATGCACGATAAATTTATTCATTGATCTTTTCAACTTTCCCTTGCCCATTCGTCCAGTATTATCACCTTCTAACCTCTCATCCTGTAACTCTAGTCTAGAAACCACCACACAAAAACAAAGACTTCTGATGTATCCTACCTTGCAAATCAGGTTCAACCCCTTGAAACCACATCTCTCTTAATTATCATAATAATTCGTCATGAGCTTGCTATAAGTTATAATATCAGCATAACTAACCATTTTCATGCTGTATAACAAAAAAGTGAAGAAAATCACAAAATAACTTCACAACAAATTAAAGGAGGCCTGAGACCCATTATTACATATATGGTTCTTTTTCTCACTAGTCACGCTCGTTTTAAATGGGTGCTAAGACAATGGAGTAACCTTCCTTAGTCAAACTGCCATAAGTTATGACAACTATTATCAATCATTATCAATCATAAGTTATGACAACTATTAAATCATTTGCAAGTTACCCCTTATGCATTCAGCTAGTCCTTCAAATCTGTGTACACAAGACACAAGCAATCCATGGGCCAGCATGGAAGATGATTATCAGCATAGGGTTCTAATCTCATTTAGTCAGACTTCAGACAACAATTACATCCCCAAAACTGTTACGTTTTCCTCCAAAAGAAATATAAATTCATGATAATGCTAAAATAAACCAATTATTAGAGAATAACTCTGAGCAAGTAATAAGTGGAACTCGGATATATAACCAAGTACTGATATTCACCAAAGATGTCACTTACTGATTTGGTACCAATGGAGTCATGTTAACTTTTGGTTGAACAACATGCCCGATAGCAAAGATACCACCTCCATTAACCCCATCTAGGCAGTGAGCAAACATCTTTTTCACTTTCCCAGATGAAGCAAGCTGGGAAATCATTGATGAATTAGATTTTCCAAAACCAAGTATTCCATCAAGTGCTTCTTCATTAGATGAATCTAGGTTCCCTGATTGTGTAGCACCACACCTATGAAAAAAGAATGCTGGAATTACCATATAATACCACCAAAAGGAAGCACATGCAAACAGCAAATGCACACACATGAGCAAAATTTACAGACGCATGCACACATTATAAATTCAAAAGCAAAGATTCATTGAGCCAATACATGTTTGAGACATGGTGCAATCTCCTGACATAACTATAAAGAACCCTAAATGATACGCTTGTAAATTTTCAATGATAAGCTAGACATCAACTTCAGAATGACATTTAAAATGTACAGTGGAGAGGAAATCTCATTAAACAAACTAATCAGGAAATCACCTGAAGCAATTAGGATTTAGGTTGAATTCTTTACAAATATTTTTCTACTTTTGGGATAAGCAATATTCCTGCAATCTAGATGACTAACTGACTATCATGTTCTAAAGAGGAAAATAAGAACCTTTAAGATTTAGTTGTAATAACATCAGGGGTGGTTACACATGCAGATATTCAGCAACAAAGTACCTTGTGCTAAGCCACTAGCAGCTTGTAAATCCTAGTTATATCACGTCAATAGAGTTACAGGTTCACAATCTATTAGCTAACACAGTGCCACACATATCACAAATACAAATTAGAGAATAATAGTAGAAAGATTGATAACTCACCCAAATATAACACTTCCATTTGCAGACGAGGTTTCAAGATCATCATATAGCACAATGTCTTTTACAAAGTATCCTGCAGTGGAGCTCCCATCTCCATAAATCTCAAGATAAGGACAGGACATATTAGCTGTACAACCAGTCAACGGACCTCCATTTATGGCATGACAAAATTCTTCATTGCATGAAACCAACTTGCCAGTGGCAGAGTCCTTAATATTATACAAAGTAAGATCTATCTGTAATCCCCCAAAAGCAAGATAATGTTAAATGACTACCTCCAACAGCATTGAAAATAAATTTCGGTTAAATTCGATAAAATATCATGTTTCCAGAATTCAAAACTATAATTTTATTTTACATAGAAAAGTAACATTAAACTACATGCTTTTTTAAATTATTAGTTAATTATATGAATCAATCACTACAAATTTTTACATTGTAATTCATAAATAGATTCTTCTTTTCTTTTCTTTTCACAAATCAAAACATAAATTATCAAAGCATAAGCAGTAAAAAAAAGTAACCAAACAGAATAAGAAAAAGAAAGGAAAGGGAAGGGGGAGGCTTACACCAAGAGAGCTTCTTTTGGGACATTCTTTACATTGAATACAATTAACCCACATTATATCACTTCCTGTATCAACTTGCACATAATAGTTCTTTGGAGGTGTTCCTATCCCAATTTTAGCATAATAAAGCCTATGCAAAAATTCAAAAATAATAAAAAAAGACTTTCATTAAGAATTGAATCATTATATAATAATAATAAAAGCACGAAGAGAATAAGAAGAAGAAACTAACCCAACACCATCAGGACGACCGGAACCGCCTAAAGGGAGATCGACGCCGGAAAGAAATCGGAGCTGACGGTGAGAGTCGTGGTCTTTCAAGTCAAAGAGAGAACGTTGAAGGCCGGCGTATTTGTACTTGACGTTAAGAACGCCCCAACTCTGAACGCAGCTTATAGCTGACGAAACTATGATCAATGAAATTAGTAGCAGACTATTATTATAAGAACTGTTGATCCCACGAAACATAGCTTTTTTAATATACTGTTATAAGAAGTTAGAAGAAATTCGGTATCTTCTGCTTCGTCTTCTTCGTCTTCTCTTCAACTTGCCTCTCGATTTCTTTCTTTGTCTTTCTGGTTGTTTTTCTCATATTCGAAAAGAAAATAGACAAAAAAAAAAAGAAAGAAAGAAAGAAATTGAAGTTGAATTTGCCTTTTTTAACTGAAGAATAATGAAAAAGGAAAAAAAAATAGAGAGAGAGTCCATTGTCAAGTCCACGAGAGAAAGCTGGGTCGATTTCTGGGATGGGGCCCGCGCCCTCTCTTTTTTTTCTTTTTCGAATCAAATTAATTAATTATTGGTCTTTTTTTTTGCCATCAAATTTGTTATTGGTAATAAATAACTACATAAACTATATATAATTATTACATGTGTTGATTATTGTAAGCTAGCTTGTTTGACATTGTTTTTGTTTTCTGTTTTTGTCAATTTTCTGTTTTTGGAAACAAAACAGTGAAAACGTGTTTGACAGACTGTTTCCGTTTTAAAAAATTTTGGAAACAGAAGCAGTGTTTTGCAAAAAAGTGTAAGCAAAAATTTTATGTTTTCATGTTTTTCCAAAACACTTCCAAAACACAGAAGCACAATGATGAACAGTAACTCACATGCTTTTTAACCATTTTTTTAAAACTTTTTATTTAAAAACATACAACAAAATTGTATATCCAAACATGTTTTTGTTTTTAAAAATTGACAGCGCAACAAAAACAAAACGAAAACGGAACAAAAACAAAAAACAGAAAAACGAAAACAATACCAAACGACCCCTAAATTACTCGAAATAAATTAAAACAAGCAGGACGGTCTGCGCTTGCGCTGCAGTGATCTTCTTATTAGAACTATATTTGTTGCGATTAAACAAGTCTAAAATAATAAACAAGAAGATTTACGTGGTTCGATCAATTTGATCTATGTCCACGGGCAGAGAGAGATTCTTATTATTTGGGAGAAAACAATACAACGCGTCAAGAATACAAGATATAGACCCCTTATATAAACATAGGGTATTTAGTTCCTATTTTGACTAGGATAACTAATTCATACCGCCCGATCCCTCCGCTTCTATCAAAGACCTCCAGGAAAAATCCACAAAATTCGTAACTCCACAAATATCGGGTTGGGTCACAAGTCGGGCCGGGTTAACAAGAATTTCAGACACAAATAACAATATTTTTTGTGGTTGTATAAGTCGGTTAGTAAGAAGAAATTGCATTGGCAGTAAGTTAATCAGTTAGGAGAAACTCATACATCGAAACAAATAATTCGCATATATAAAGCAAAACACATGACCTCTCTTTCATTCTTAAAGTGCATTACCTAAATTCTACTTCATCTCTAGGTAATTCATCAATGATATTCTAATTCTCCATCTCTAGGTAATTCATCAATGATATTCTAATTCTCCATCTCTAGATAATTCATCAAAATAAAACTAATATTAATTGTTGCTTGAAATGTATGTTGATTATCTAAAAAAAATAGTACGTTGCGGTCATTTTTTAATCTTGATTGCAATTGTTAAATGAATGAACTCGGGTATGTGGATGAATTTGGCTTCTGCATAAGGAATGCCTAATTTTTTGTAGTCAAGGAGCATGTAGTCGAATGATAAATAAAATTTAAAAAAAAACTTTTTGTAAAATAAAAGAGGAATAAGGAAATGTTAAATTTAAGTATCAAATAATATAATCAACAAATAAATCCAAATTTACCTCAAAATGTTGCGGTGAGAAGTGAAACCTCCCTACTTTAGGTTATGCCATCCTAAGGCACTGCTAAATTAAATGGAAGGATCTTATAAGCGTGAATCTGAAAATTTTTGGAAACAAAACGGAGTCCATGTGAAACCAATTCAGAGAAATGTTAGGGAAGAAGAAACTCATCCAAATAGAAATGAAAACGAAAGGAAAACAGAACTGGAATGTCAATAGTTTACCCATGAATCAACCATTATTGCAGATACATTTATAGCACCAATCCTTTGGAATTTCGACTAGAATTTGAACCGGTAAATCCCGATATCCACACACAATTAATATGTAATTAAAACACACTTAATCATAAATATAAAAATAGTAAATTACAAAAAAGAGCAGCATGAGAAGTAAGTGAGGAAATTCATCGATGGCCTTTTTAGTCACCCGAAAAATGAGAAAAGACCGAAAAAAGTCAAAAGGAGGCACCACATTAATCCTCAATTTGACCTTTAAGTAATTTCCATAGTCACTTAAAATAATATATAGTATATATTTGCTTTTCTAAAAAAAAAATTACTTAAAATTTTTATGCATTTTTTTTATCTTTTAAAGGATAACCAATAACAAAAAAAAAGTTAGTAATGATCATCCTTAGTAGAATCAGAAACGAGATCTTGGCAATTTTTTTTGGGGGGTGATAATGCATGATTTCCTAATAATAATTTGTTTTAAGGTTATCCACGTGACCTTAAAAATATGACATGGTTTTTTCATTTCTTATAGATGGATGACATTGAGAAAAAAAAAAGTAAGATATGTTTCTTTATAAAGAAATAAAAACTTGAAGACAAAAAAAAAGTACTACAATTTCAATATGTTAAAAAAATTTATATTTGGGTTTCATTCCATGGAACATCAATATTAATAAATAAATCTATAATCTATATCTATAATAACAATATACAATATATAAAATGTGAAATAGAAGTATAAAAAACCAGTTGAGAACTAGCCGCTCCCCACCCCTCTTCTCTCTCGGCTTCCTCATTTCATAATTTTGTTTCCTCCTCTCTTTTGTCAAGGGGAGGAGGAGCCTGATCTTTTTTAATTTTCTTTTAGAATAAAGTCCCCAGATCTATTGATCTGTCGGATTTTAGTCAGTTTGTTGAGTCAGTTTTTTCGAGTCAGTTAGTGTTGAGTCTGAGTCTGCCTTTTGTCCAGTTTTTAGTTTGCAATAAATTGAAAACAGTTTGCTTTGTCGGAATGGTTTTTCTTTCTGATCAAAGGGTGGGTGTTGATGATCCTCGAATCAGCCACTTTGTTTTCGCTGTTGAAAGCTTTTTCTTGGGAGATTCACCGAGAAGCAAAAGCGATCGAGTGGTGGACATGCGAAAGATTTATGAAGAAGGTTCGAGACTCCATATAATCATCAAGACGACTCATCTGATCACGGAACAAGACCTAGATCTAGATTTAAGACAGAAGCATTCTTCTCAATTTATTGTAATTATCAATATTATCTTTATAATTTCATTTTCATAAATGAAAGTAACAATTTTTCTTAAAAAAAAAAAAAAAAAACAGTTGAGAAACCTCACCATATTCACTCAAGAATAAATTACCAGGGGTATTTCAGTACTTTTGTGCTTGGTTTTTCTGTTATTTTGGTTGATGGTTGAGGGCGTTTTCGGAAGTTTGGAATAAAGTTACTATTGGTGGGTCCCGCTCTCAATAAACAAATCATTTTTTTAGTGGATTATTTATCAAATGATCCCTATACTTTTATGTTTTATGTTATTTAATCCTTCACAAATTCTGGGTTGGACGATTGAACGTTTCGGCTTTAATTCTTTTATTTTTTGTTTTACTTGTCCGATCAAAGTGATTCAAGTGTCTATTAAAAGATAATTTCATGATCTACAACTTTCATGAAGGACTGCAAACCAATTTTCATGTTTCGATTCTAAAAAAATGCTTCTTAAATTTTATGGTCTCGATTGTCGGTCTATCTAATATTGTATAATTTTCGATCCACTTGTCCGATTGAGGTTGTTCAAGTGTCGGTTAAAAGGTTATTGTGTGATCTATGACTTTCGTCAAGGACCTGAAAGCTAAATTTGATTAATGAGTTTCGTGGAGGGATCGAGAGAGAATTTTTATGTTTGGTCTCTATAAACAAATATATTTTTTGCTGGATTATTTATCAAATGATCCTTATACTTTTATGCTTTATGCTATTTAATCCTTTATAATTATGGGTTGGATGATTTAACGCGTCGGCTTTTAATTTTGTATTTTCTGTTCTATTTGTCCGATCAAG
Source organism: Corchorus olitorius (assembly GCA_001974825.2). Classification (NCBI taxonomy): domain Eukaryota; kingdom Viridiplantae; phylum Streptophyta; class Magnoliopsida; order Malvales; family Malvaceae; genus Corchorus; species Corchorus olitorius. Next base: position 9,732 of record AWUE01013209.1, read on the forward strand.
GTGATTTAAGTGTCTATTAAAAGGTAATCTCATGATCTACAACTTTCATGAAAAACTCAGAAGCCAATTTTAATGTTTTGATTCTAAAAAGTGTTTCTTAAATTTTGTGGTTTCGATTGCCGGTCTATTTAATATCGTATAATTTTCGGTCCACTTGTCCGATTGAAGTTGTTCAAGTGTCGGTTAAAAGGTTATTGTATGATCTACGACTTTCATTAAGGGCATGAAAGTTGAATTTGATTAATAAGTTTCGTGGAGGATTCAAGAGGGATTTTTTTATGTTTTGTCTTCATAAACTAATATTTTTTTGTTGGATTATTTATCTAATGACCCTCATACTTTTATGTTTCATGCTATTGAATCCTTTACAATTATAGGTTGGACGATTTAACGCTTTGACTTTTGTTTTTGTGTTCTATTTGTCCCATTAAGGTGGTTCGAGTGTCTACATGAAGAACTCAAAACCAATTTTAGTGTTTCAGTTCTAAAAAATGCTTCTGAAATTTTGTGGTTTTGATTTTCGTCTATTTAATATATTGTACAATTTTCGGTCCACTTGTCCGATTGAAGTTCTTCGAGTGTCAGTTAAATTGTTATTGTGTGATCTATGACAGTCACGAAGGACCCGAAAGCTAAATTTGATTCTCCAGTTAAAGTTATTCAAGTATCTGTTAAAAGGTTATTGCATGATTTATGACTTTCATAAAGGACCGAAATCTTAATCAATTCGATTATATTCATTTTCTTTGATTAGTTTTGATCATGGTATAAAATTTTGTTCTCAATCTTTTCAGTTTAATTAACAACAAGCGGATCGGTCCGCGCTGGCGCGTCGGGCGTTCAGAAATCTACTTCTTTAAACAATTTCCTATTCGAATTAAATTGTTTGATGCGTAGGAAAATTCGAAAGTATTATGATTTTAAATGTGTTGCATCTTTAAAAGGCTATATTATTAACATTGATCATATGCCCTAAAGTTAGTAATAAATAGTAAATATTAGTTTGTACATGGACATGTGCAATAACTTCAATTTTGTTTCCTCCTCTAAAGTGTGTAGCACTTAAAACAAAAACTAAGTTTACTCTCTTCTTCATATGGACATTTAGAAATTGTTATTAGTTGTTTGATAAGACATTGCATCACTGGAAACAAATGGTTTGTGTTCTCTTAAGAATTCACAAATTGCATCTTTAGCTAAGTTAACATTATTGAAAAACAAATCAATAACTTGATGATTACCATCTTCGGTTTTGTTATCAAATTAAAATAAACCATATTTGTTATGTTTTTGGGCTGGCCAATAAGTCCATTTGTTTTCTAAAACCAGTCTTGTCTATAATGGACTGATCATATAATCAATATAAGATTTAGCTTTAATTTTTATTTATAAATTTTATATCAGAGCTTTTAAACGTTTATGTTGCTAACCCACTAATGTTACAATTATAAATTGTAATTCATGGGTTGAATAGCATTAATAGACATCGTTAAAAAGGGCTCCCACACAGCATATGTCTTAGCTAAGTCTTGAAAATTCTCTGTAAATTAAGAAATATTCAACTCAAATCATAGAAAATTCTTTGTAAATTAAGAAATACTCAATTCAAATCCTGATCCTTAGCTATCTTATCTAACAACTTTGTTCTAACTTAAAAGAAAATATTATTTATTTTGTAGAATAATTAAGTAGAGATAGGGGGATATGATTTATTATAACATTTATTGTGTGAAAGAATAATTAAGTAGAGATAGGGGGATATGATTTATTATAACATTTATTGTGTGAAAGGAAACGGATAATTACAAAAAAAGGCCAAGGGCAAGAACTGCCTAGAAACTAACCTAGGGTCTTCTTAGTAATTTGACAAATGAGAAAAGACAGAAAATGACAAAAAAAGTTCAAATGGAACCTCCTCTTCGATCCTCAAAAGGGGCGTTTAGTAATTTTATTGAGTGTTTCAAATAATATGTAGTATATATATATTTGTATGTTTGTCATTTTTCAGATGTAAACCAATAATTTTCTTAATTATCATTAAATTTAAAAAAGAAAAAAAATTTTGTGCCCCGTAGCTTCGCGCGGGCAGTACTCTAGTAAATAAATCAAGCAAAGAATTGAAAGAAAGAAGTAGGCGCCTGCCATCTCAAATTTGTAACCATTAATTCTTGTTTATGGAGATTAAGTCATTTGTTAATGAATGAGGTTGGACTTTGTGGAGTCATTCATTTCCTTATCTCTTGTTCGTGCATGAGACTCTGCCATGTTTAATAACGTAACATATAATAAAAGGAGTATTATAATTTAGGACCCAAGGGCCAAGACACCTTATTTTTACTATAAAAATAGCCCAAACTATTCAATTGAGCTTTATTTTTCATTTCACTTATATATATATATCTATACTATATTAAAAAGTATGTTCACCTGTAAAACTTTTGAATCGCCCATTATATCCTTATTTTTCGAATATATTTCTTAAATACCATTATTTAAAATTTTATAGTTTTACTCAACTAAAAATTCTATTTTTATTAATTAAGTCTAATATCCTTATAGCTATTTTATTTTTAACAGTTTACTATTTTTATAGTTTTACTCAATTAAAAACTCTATTTTTATCTTATTAAATCTAATATTTTTATATCTATTTTATTTTTACCATTTTTACTAATTTAATTAAAAAAAAACTTATAAAGTTTTTAAAAATAAAAAGAAGAGCAACATGCAATTATTTCATTTGACTTATAAAGTTAGAGGAGTCAATCGGGCGGGTTGGACGGGTTTCGGGTTTGGGTCATCTGGGTACAGATCAAATGAGGCAGGTAATTTTCTCGGGACATTTGGGTTTCGGCTTATCTAGGTTCAGATTATTTGGGTCTTGGGTCTGCTGGGTCCAGAGTCAGGCGGGTTCGGGTTTTGGCCTCAAGTCACTCGGTTTCTGGGTCATTCAGGTTTTGGGTATTTCGGGTATAGGACTCGGATTCAATTGAAATTTTATTAAATAAAACATAATTTTAATTTATAATATTCTTGAATCATTCGGGTTAACTTTTCAGATTATTCGGGGTACAGGTTTGTTGGGTCTGCATAGGATGATTTCGGATCGTTTACTTTTTCTGGTCAAATTGGGTCAGGTAGGTTGAATGGATTATCGAGTTTGAATCAGATTTGACAACTCTACTTATAAATGATTTAAATTATTATTTTAATTTTCTTTTAATTTAAACACGATGAGTCACGTGCAACGCACGTGGAAGTGAAGACTAGTATGCTAAAGTCAGTATTTCAAGTCAACTATATATCATGATAAGATCACTATCAAAGGTGATGAAACTTATTCCTGATTCAAGCATACGTATGGGGAAATTTTGAGAAAAGAGGCTGCATAAGAAAGAAATAGTAAACCAATCCAGCTGCCTACTAGATGAAGAAACCGACAGCAAGGTAACCGGCAGCAGGGAGGAAGCCGGAAAACGGAACAATAACAGTAGCAAAGATGGGTTCATCAGATAGCAGAAGCAACCCGGTTAGGGATCACAAAAAGTAATTAGTACAAGAGAAGAAACAGACAAGGATAGAGAAATGGTTGTTGACACTCATAACTCATTACAACAATGTTTTGTTACAAATGCCCTGTTCTAAATCATCATTATGACTTTGAAAGGAAATGGTGTCCAAAAAAACAAAGAAAAACTTTCTTCTTGGGTTGGGACTGGAGATAATCAAGAAGGGCATCAAAGTACATTACTAAAAGAGGTGCAAAAAGTAATTGAGTGATGCAACTATATCAAATTATTCATGTCTCAAGCTGTACACTATTCTAATATGGTATTTTGATCGCACCAGTGCCATACTCGATTTTGGTATCTAGGCCAACACTAACTTCCTACTTTTAAGTTTTAAATTATTACCCATTCGCTAAAACATTAGATGTGATTTTTCCGGAAATTATGGTGGAACCCTATTTATATATGTATCTAAAAGATAAATGAGAATTTAAAATCAGGAAGTAGCTCTTTGCCTCATCCATTTCGTCGCTGACCACTTCTCGCCTGACAAAACTTCACATCCTCCATGTATGCTATTTGGATCCGACTGTCCATCTAGTCCCTGAAAGAAGCAAGGCAATACAAACAACAAAGATATCTTAATCAATTTGAATACAAGGTTTTGTACAAGTTACTTTCTTTAGTGCAAGGAAACAATTCAATTTTGTCATAAAGAGCAAGAAAGCAAACCATGCTCCAGAAAAGCACCGCATCTCCTTTGATCGGTTTTACAGACAGCCCTTTCACAACCTTCCCACCACAGTTACAATCACCCGTTCCAGCCTGAGATCACATTACATTTTTAAAAAACCATTGCTATAACATATATAGCATCTAATAATTGCTAAAGAAAAAGTTGTCGAAGAAAAAACATGAGATTATTAAACATGGGGATTCGTAACAAGATGATACTCAAATTGAGTGGCCCACAATCAAAACAAAGGGAAATAGACCTCAACAATATCACTTTTATTTAACAACTGGAAAATGGTACCAAAAAAAAAAAACTGAAATTACCATAGGAAAATATGTTTCTCCCCCTTCAACATCATCACTTAAATACATAAGCATTGTGGCTATTCGTTGACCACCACGCTTCAGGTTAAACTGAAACAGTGTCAAGAAATGGATCAGGATTCCTCCATATCATAAGTATAGATATAACTGACACCAACAATACATCCACCATGTCGATTTGGAGAAGGGCAGATAACTTACAGTATCAGAAAAGTAATCGTGATGAGGCTTGTAGAACTGATCTTTTTCATACCTGTGCTGCATTACATGTTAGCCCTTGATAACACAAAATATCAGTTTTTCTGCTTTTCAGCAATATTTTATATTAATTTAGGTCAGACGCCCACCTTAAAACTTGGATAAGCTCCCCATTTTCTACCGGTATTTGAGAAAAGACAGAAATCCGCTTTTCAATTGCCTGGGGTTGAGAAGAAAAAAAAAATGGAGGGAAACACTCAATTACACACTTTATTAGACAATTAGACAATTGGAGAGATAGGTGTAAAACAGCACTTGAATGCTAGAAAGGAAACATATCATGCAGATCTAAATTCAGACCAATGCTTGCTATTTTCTTTTTTCTTTTCCCTGAGATGTTCATAAATGCATTATGCATAAAATCTAAAACATCTAGAATGAGATTAAGAACTTATTATCTTTTTCTTTTCTTATGCAATAGACTCATATGAAAACGGAATGATAATATAGACACTTATATTGAGGAGTGATTTCAAAACTGACCTGTATCATTGGATACTTTTTCTCTGCCGGACTCAGGAACATACCAGAGCTTGTCCTGACATTACTCTTGATTCCCTGGAAAACATGGGCTGCAGTAAGATCAATTCTTGCATTTAAAAATGAGTTGTAAAAGTAACATGCAAAAGGACACATTTCATTGTGATATAACTTACAACCTTAAACAGTCATCATTCCCCTCACAAAGAGCATTTAAAACTTAACAACACAAGAGGTGGAAGATTCCCTTTAAAGTTAGGCGTGCAGCTATATGTCAGAAGATATTGCATTTTACTATATACTTAATCTGTGAAGTAAATTCTCTTTAAAGGAACTAAGCCAATTCACTCAATGCCACCTTAGGAACTCATAATAGTTTTAACAATTAAATTCTCAAGTCAAGCCACTTCAATAAATGTGAAATAAGCATTAGTTTTCTTCTGTTATTGACTTCAAAAGCTACATGCCAAAGGTGATAGGTTCACAATCAAGAAATCTCAAATTTAATGCAAGACAAGATCTCCAGTCAATAAGTTTTCTGAACTTTAAAACCTGGATACTTTGCAAACCAGAAGGAGATACTTACATGACCTCTGAAATATAATATTCAAGATACCTAATAAAAGATCTACTAGAGAAGACAATTTTCAATTACAAAGTGTTAAATAAACCCGCAAAAAAAATGATAGACCATCAAAAAGTCAAGGAATAGAAAAAGGTGTCAGATATACCTTCCCTGTTTTTGCATCCACCACAGTAGATATTTGAAGTCTAGGACGGGCAATGGCTACAAGGTAGTCACATTCCTGCAGAATCATAAAGCTATATTTTAGAACTCTGTTGTGTTACATTACTCAGAATACAGCATTTCTAAACCACCTAACCTAGGACAAACGTGGTTGGTTTATAAATTTTGTGCTTTATGTAAAAGGATATTGCAGCACCAGAGCAGATGATTTAAAAAGTCAAGCCCAAAGTGGGAGAGCACTGATATTACAAAAGGAAGGAGCTATTTATGGTACAGAACTAGAGGTCAATCTTCTATCTCAATGCTTTGAGAACTAATGCAAAAGGACATAATTGCCTATTCTATCCTACCAAAGCTTGCCTTTGCCTACAAAAGTTCTTTTCCAGTCTTTTAATGTGTTTCTACCAAGCACCCCATTGAAATGAGTTTATTCTTTCCTTTTCCTTGCCATATAGCTAAATGTATCGGCTTTAACCATTACCAGATTGGCCATAAGTATAATTTGGCAATTCTACCCGATGCCTAAAGTTGGAAAATGAGCTTTGGCAATGAAGTGTAATTAGTGTAATTTCTCAAAGATTGATGACATACATACCTCATTGCTAAGGAAATTGTGAAGAACAATAATTCGAGGTGACCAGTTAATTATTTCAGGTTTGACCTGCATGACCAAAACAAAAAGTAAATACAAATGTTTAGTTTTCATAAAAAATCTGAAGAATGTAAGAAGAAGAATCTTCTGGAATCTGGATCAATTTCACATTTCACATAAGCAAAAGGCATATAATACACATATAGAGGATTCTACCACCCCTTCTCACTACCCAATTTACTTTGCTTCAAAGCCTGATTTATTATCTTAGCCCACTTTAATCTGTGAGTGAAAAAAATTACACTTAAAAAATATTAGGTTAAAAAAAAAGAATGCATGGTCATTGTTCTCTATGACTAAGCCAGCCATGTCAAAGTATAACTTATGGCTAGTAATATTAGAGTTCCACAGCCACCAAGCCAATGAGGCTGGTATGAGAGGGGGCTTGTACAATAACGATATATAATGAATTCGTCTGCTTAAATTGAAAGAAGAATTTTGTATTTGAGCTTTCTTTAGTGAAAAATTCTGTCCTTTTTCCCTTGCAAATTCAAGACTATTAATTTTGTTAGAATTGGGCTTGTAATCATCACTAAAACGTAAAAGGAGGAAAACGGATGAAGGTCAGAATATATAAGAAACATACGAATCCGAGACGCAAAATTTCTGCTTCTTTGTCACCATGCCAATGGCTCATACCTGAAAATATACAAAGTGTAAATGACAAAATAAACGAATGAATTAATTAAGCTAAAATTAACCAAGTTCAATTCTGTTACACGAATTCCAGTTACTTAATTGTTTGAAAATATATCAGAACCATACCAACCTCTAGGCAACTTAAGATAGCCATCACTCTGACTTCTATGCAATCTTGTACTCGGATACTCATCACCTATTCAAAATGTGATGAAATAATAATTATAATAATAATACTAATGAGAAAAAAAAGAAAATATAAAACAAATTAAGCATGGTGCTTGCTATAACATTACACAGACTACATCGCTAAAAAGCAAGAATTTAAAGAAAGTAACATTGAGATAAAAATACACTGCTTAAAGGAATTAAATGATGAGAATACCATATGTATCTTCTAATCCGCGAATAAAAGCTAGCTGAAACAAAGCACCTGCATTTCTCAAAACCATGACACATGAGTATGAGGAACAAAAGCAAATCTATAAAAATAATGTAGTAATTGAGAAACCCAACCCATGCTCCATTGCTACTGTAAATTTCAGTGTAAGTAATAAAATCTCTGTCTCCAACCAAGAAATACATGTAATACTTACACTAAATAAAATTTACAATCTGCTCATCTGAAACAAATGTGAATAAATCATTTGAATCCAATCTCCAAACCAGAAAATAGGAAAAGCAAAACCCCATTTCTCATCTCAAACAGAATCTTCTACCCAGTCAGTGGAAAATCTCTTTTGATGCTTGCAATTACATATTCGAAGGAAGAAAAGAAAACCCAATACTTAAAGGAAGTCAAAATCAGACAACATCAATTAAAACGGAAATAAAGAGACATTCATACCAGGGAAAAGACATACATCAGGGTGTTTGAAGTTGGAATATTGGGAGTTTTAAGAAAAGATTTAGAAAAAGAAGGGAGTGTTTGGATCGAGTGGAAAAGACATACATACCGATTATCATTCCGACAGTGACAAATGTTAACAATCCAAAAACGATCTTCATACCAGGGGCCATGGTCTACGGAACGTTGGCGTCAAAGAAAACCGAGTTTACTTACTTCTTTGTTGGCGCACGAAAAAGAAAAAGAAAAAAAAAGGATACAACCAGCAATCCGCTTTCAAGTTTCAAAGCCGAAAGCGGAAAGCCCCTTGTATTTTCCGTTGCCTGTATCCTCTTTTCAAAACTACATATACCAATACCAATATTAATATAACATCATATTTTAATTTTAAAACTAACCTTTAAAATTAAAATTCCCTCTACGGTTATCTCAAAAAAAAAATTCCCTCTACGGCCAAAAGATATAATAAAATCCCCTCAAAAAATTAAAATTAAAAATTTTTTACTTAAAAAGTTAAAAGTAAAATTCTAAATTGTGGCTAACCTCATAAAAAATAATAAATATCTAAACTTTACTATTGAAAAATATTATATTATAATCATCATCATTAAATTAAAGACTAAACAACATTTACAGATTTTTTTACACCACCTTTTCCTTTTTTTTTTTGAAATTAAAAGCCAGAATTTTATTTATGCAGGTGAAGGATTATAAATATGGGAAGGTAAATATCCATCCCAAAGCCTTTGAGCATCCAACCTACATTCTGATTTTGCTAAATTATGCGCTAAAATATTTGCCTCTCTTCTAACAAAGGAAAAAAAAAATCTTCAAATTGTGACACCATGGCCAATACATCATGCACCAATGCAGCACCCGACCAAAAGGAATCATCACCCTTCTTTATCTCTTCCACAACCATCTTGCTATCCGACTCAAATAATAGTCTGCTATACCCTTTCTCCCAAGCTGATTCAAGCCCGAAGATTACAGCCATTACCTCGGCATGAAGAGCACTTTCAACTCCACCAAAGTTACTGATTCCACCCAACATTATATCATTGTTAGAGTTTCGAATAACAAAGCCAAGCCAGACTCGACTGGTTGAACTGTTAAAGGCTGCATCGCTGTTTAATTTCAAAGATCCAGGAGGAGGAGGACACCAGGTAGATTGAAACCGCCGCTGCACCATACTTCTTTCACCATTGATATTAGTTAAACCATCCTCATAGTCTTTCAAGCATGCTTCAATCTTCCTTATCATCGAACTTCCCAATAAACATTTTCTTTCATGCAAATAAGAGTTACGGTTAAACCATAACATCCATAAAGAAATCAGAACCAATTCAAGGGCACCTCGTTGTTTGCCAAAAACACACAAATTAAGACAAAAATCTTCGGTGTCTTTATTAGATTCCACAAAAGCCTCCATCCAATTAGCAATATCAACCCATATCATCTTAGCCATAGGACATTCAAAGAAAACATGAAGCAATTTCTCTTCCTGAACCCCGCAAACACAACATTCTTCTTCAACAATCAAGTGTCGAGTTCGCAAAATCTGTCTAATAGGGATAAAACCATGAAACAAACGCCATATGAAGAATTTTACCTTTGGAATAACCTTTGCTGTCCAAACTAACCTCCACACCGGATTCCTCAAATCAGTATCATCTACATCTCGTTCCAAATACTTCCTTGCAACATGATAGGCAGATTTAATAGAAAAGATTCCCAATGATGACTCCACCCAAATAAGCTTATCCTCTCGGCGTTGTATACTCAATGGAATTTCCAGAATAGCCTCCACTTCATTTGGATGAAAGAGTGATCTTAACAAATCTTCCCTCCAACTTCTATCCTCAAAATCAATCAACGCAGCAACTACCTTATGATCCGGAAGCTCCCTCAACAGCACACTTGGATGTTGAAGCGGGTTTAGGTATCCAGGCATCTGACATAATATGAACTGACATTCCATCTCCAATGCGCCATCTAGAGCCCATTTTAATAACTGATCTTCCCTCCACTATACTCTTCCACACGGATTAGGTCCCAAATGTGCATCCATAAATGAACAATGAGGGAAATATTTAGACTTGAAAATCCTGTAACATAGAGTATTAGTATTGTGAATTAACCTCCACCCTTGTTTAGCTAAAAAAGCTAAATTAAAGGCTTCAAAATCTCTAAATTCCAACCCTCCATCCAGCTTTGAAGTACACAGATCCTCCCACCAAACCCAATGAATACCCCGACTATTCTTACCATGACTCCACCAAAATCTTGCTAACACCATATTCAAATCATGCACAAAAGTTTTTGGAAATAAAAAACAACTCATGGCATAGACAAGGATAGCCTGGGCAACAACTTGAATAAGAACACCTTTGCCAGCTGTAGATAATAATTTTGCTTGCCAATGATGAATTCTTTGCCACAACCGATCCTTAATATGCTGGAAATGCATCTTCTTCTCTTTACCCACAAGGATTGGTAATCCCAAATATTTGGTGCCAGCCAAAGTTTTTTGAACACCCAATCTTTGTTTGATAGCCTCTCTTCTTTCCATAGCTGTATCTTTGCTAAAGTAAACAGCAGATTTCTCCACATTCACAAATTGACCCGAAGCCTTCTCATATTGATGGAGAAGACCCACGATAGAATCAGCCTCTGCTAAAGTAGCTCTAGCAAATAACAAACTATCATCGGCAAAAAGAAAATGTGTAACGCGTGGAGCAGCACGGCAAATCGAAACTCCTTGTATAATACCATTCTCATCAGCATTATTTAACAGAGAGGATAATCCTTCCACACATAGGAGAAAGAGTTAAGGAGAAATAGGATCACCCTAACGGATTCCACGTGATGGAACGATGTTGCCACATTGATTACCATTAACCACTACCGAATAAGATATTGTACGAACACAAGTCATAATAAGTGAAATCCAATTTTGAGGGAAACCCATTGTCCTCATAACCATCTCTAAATATCCCACTCCGCCCTGTCATAAGCTTTGCTCATATCAAGCTTCAAAGCCATAAATCCATCCTTGCCACATCTCCTATTTTTTAAATGATGAACTGTTTCGTATGCCACCAATGCATTATCAAAAATTAATCTCCCAGGAACAAATGCACTTTGATTTGCACTAATGATATTAGGCAAAATCTGCTTCAATCTATTAGCAATCACTTTAGACACTATCTTGTGAACAACATTAAATAGACTATTCGGTCGAAAGTCAGCTGGTGAAACTGGCTTCGCAATCTTTGGAATTAGTACTATGTTGGTGTCATTCGAAATCGGCCCCCCCATAATCTCCATTCAAAAACTTTAGGACCGATGATGTCACCTCTTCCTCAACATCCCAATATTTTTGGTAGAAACATGGCTGTCATACCATTAGGCCCCGGTGCTTTCGATGGATTCATCTGATCAATTGCTACTTTAACTTCCATTGTTGACCAAGGCATAGATAAAAGATCAAACTGTGCCAAATTTAATCTTGTCTTTATAACATTACAAAAACCTTCAGGTACAACAGCATGAGATGATGAGAAATGCCTTTCAAAGTAATCAACAAAAATTATTTCAATCTCACCAGGATGCACTTTCCAATTCCCATTCTCATCTTTTATTCTAGCAATCCTATTATCCTACTTACGTTGAGATGCAAACTTATGAAAAAAAAGTTGTATTGCGATATTCTTCCTTGAGCCATATAGCATCTTTGCCCTCTGTCTCCAATAAATTTCTTGGCATTTTTCTAATTCAGCAAGCTCTTCCAACAAAATTTCCAACCTATCCGATTCAGTAATGCTCCTCGATTGATGATAAAAATCAGCCAGCTTCTTTTTAGCCTTTTCAATCCGAATACCCAAAGAGCCATACACACGTTTGTTCCAACTAACAAATTTGGATGAACATGATTTAAGCTTGCCCGACAACTGTTCTAAGGAAGACACCCGACTACCATTCCAAGCATCCACAACAACCTGTCTAAAATCCTCATGGCGAACCCAAAAATTATCAAACTTGAAAGAAGATTGCTTCATTATACACGGAATAGGATTAGCTACTATTTGGAGGCAAATGGGAAGATGAACAGAAAAGCTAGAATAAACATGCACCTCTTTAGAAAAACGAAACCTGTTTAGCCATGTAGTAGAAACCAAAAAACGATCCAAGCGTTCAAAGACAATCATTTATCCCCTCCCTTTCCTCCATGTTAATTCAGGTCCCGAAGTGGGAATTCGCTCTAAGCCACAGTCATCAATAACATTCTGAAAAGATTGGATTTGCCTCACGGGACGAACTGCACCTCCAATTTTCTCCGATCCATCTAAAATTTCATTGAAGTCTCCACCAATGACCCATGGGAGAGAATTATGATTCCTTAACAATCGGATTAAATCCCATGATTCACTACGGCGGCTAGTAACAGGATTGCCATAGAACCCTGTAAATCTCCATGGTAATGAACCAACCTCATACACAACTTGAACATCTATATGGGAGATTGAAAACTCAATATAGATACCTCCCAAACATTATTCCATAACAATGCTAATCCTCCACTTCTACCAAAACAATCCACTGTAAAACAATTCTGAAAACCCCATCTCGATCTCAGTCATTCCATCTCATTCCTCCTCCTTCTTGTCTCACTAAGAAAAACTAAATTGGGGCGGTGTTTATTCAACACCTGCTGTACTTTCGGAATTGCCCGGGCTGCCCCCAATCCCTGGCAATTCCAAGCTAAAATACTCATGGTGCTTGGCGGGGTTGGCCAATGATACCAACCTCCGCCTTTTGAGGAATATTAAAATCAGAAATGTCATCAGAAACCAATTCACCATCTTCCCTACTCTTCTTTCTTTCACCCATCATATTACCTTTCGATCCCTCTAGCTTTTTACCAGAAATTTTTACAGCATTAGTTTGTCTACCACTTTCCATCATGCTACTTGAACGGGCTGCTCTTTTCCATCTCTTGCCATTCTTACCACCCTCACCATTCGATGATACTTTGCTTGTTGTAAAAACAAAATTATCACCAGTATTGGTTTGTCCCAACTCAATATAAACAACATGGTCCTTTCCAACAGCCTATGAGGAAGACTTCGATGACAAAGTTTCCTTTTCGCCCATAAAATTTGTTTCTTTAAGCCCTCCATGAACCACTCTAGCCTTTTGCCCTCTTTTGCTGCGCAGTTTTTGATTGATTGGTATCAATAAAATCGTCATTATCATCTTGAAAATCCTGATTAACCACCATGTCTGTTGCATCTTTCAATTGGAGAAGATTTTTCCTTGAATTTACCTCCTTTCCTCTAACCCCTTGATCTGGCAAATAGGTTTCCCTATTAGCCGATTGCTCCCTACCATCCTCTCTCCCAGTGCGAGTTTCACTAATACCAGGGCCATCAAAACTTAAGCCTTTAGAACGAGGAACTTCAGCTCTCAACCAAGGACCATATTCCTTTATAACCCTTCCCTTATCCCTCCTCATAATCACAGCTTTCTCACACTCGTTTTCTACATTAGTTAAACAGCCACAAACATAACAAAAATCAGGAAGACGTTCATATCAAAAGATGACAACGATCTTTTCTCCATTAGGTGCATTCAACATCATCCCACGGTGCAAAGGTTTGTTCACGTTCAACCTAGCTCTGAACCTTAAGAACTTTCCCCATGCTACCTTGTCACCACAGGTCTCAATTTCCTCCACATCACCCAACGAATCCCCAATAACTTTGCCAATTTTCTCAATCATGAATCCAAGAGGAAGATCATGTGCTTGAATCCAAAACGAGCAACCATCCAATTTGATTCCTTCAACACAATCATATGGATCATAATTCTTCAAAACTAAAAGGGCCTTGTTAAAGTTCCAGGGCGTTTGTTGGAGAACCCTCTCCTTTTCCACCTCAGATTCAAATGGAAGATATATAATTTTTCCCCAATCTCCCTTATCTTTAATCCCCCTAATAACCTCCATACCATGCGCATCACATCTACCACAACAGGTCGACGGGATAGTAATTTTCCAATCATACAAAGATTACCATCCTCCAACATTTCAGCTATTAGAGATTGATCCACCGCCACCTCCAAATTTTCCTCTTTCGTAAGGTGGAAACTATCCCATAGAGCAGATAAACCTTCAGCCATAGTGTAATTGGAACAAAATAAAAACAGAAGAAAAGAGTAGAAATTCAGCCGCCAAAAGAGCTTGTACGAGGACAAGAGGAAACACTCACAAGAGAAACCCTAGGAGAGACTACTTGGCAGTAAGAATATTACACCACCTTTTCCTTGTTAGCTGCTATTTCAGTTAAAAAAATATATCATTTTCACGATTAGTCAATAAATAAAAAAGAAACGGTTTCAACTTTCTATTTAGAAATCTATTTAAAATTAATGCCAAAAAAATGCATTTAAAATATACTCTTTCTTTTATATACTTGAAAAGGTTAGGAATTTACTATTGTCAAGAGAATTAAGAGTACAAAACTATATTCCCTCAAAAAAGAAAAAGGGTACAAAACTTTACCATCGAACCAAATATTTGATGGCTATAAAAAAAACTAGGCTAATTGCTCAATTAAGGGCAAAACATTTTTGTTCCGGACTAATTTGGGAAAAAACTTTTTAATTTGGTCGATTTGGGGCAAAACGTTCTAAAATTATGTCAAATAAGGGCAAGCGTCAATTTAAACTGGGTTTGCCTTACACGCACAAAGAAAAGCGCGTGGCAGGTATTTTTTAAGAAGAAAACATTTTTTTTCAAGTCATATCGGTTAATTATTAATACTTACTAATATTAATAGTAATAAATAATAAATTAATTTCAAAATAATAAATTAAAATTATATAAAAAAATAACCTTCCTTTTTCTCAATCATTCCTCTCTCCCCGACATCTCCTCTCTCAACCCTCACCACCGCTACAACTCACCGTTGTTCCCACTGCAACTTTCAGCCTCCGTAACACCCTAAATAACCTTTCTTTCTCCGATCTATATCCAAAAATCTCAAAAACTATCCATCGAAAAAAAAAATAGAAAACCCGAAAATTAACTGCAAAATCCGGCGAAAGTAACCGGCGAACTCCCTCCAAACTTCGACAATAAGATCCTACAGACCCCCAAAACAAAACCCCTAAACTAATTTGAAACAAAAATACTTATACTTCCAAGTTCCCAAACCGACAAAATGATGGGTGTCGTTTACCACCAAAAATAAATAACTAAACTAACCTATAGACAGGGTAAGTTCAAGTCGATCCCACAGAGAGTTGTGTAAACTACTTTACTCTAATAAATCCTAAGATTAACATTTTTTTGGGGTTTTTGTGAAAAGAGTAACAATAAAATAAATAAACAAGAAAATAATAAAATTAAGCAATAAGATAAATAAATACTCCAATCCCAAACATCGACTATTCAGGTTGATCTGATCATTGAAATAAAAGATATTAACATATTCATCAAAATAGAAGGCGTAGATTGACAACAAACGCTAATCAATCCCATGAATTCACCACAATACTAATTAAAGCGAACGCTATTAACTAGCCTAATTGAATCCTAACTCTATGGCAAACGCACAAAGAATTCAAGGTTCAACAACATTAAGTATAGTGAATTATAGCCTACACAAATAACACTCCCCAAACGGGCGAGCATTCAATTCGCATTCATAATTACCTAGTGAGTTCCAGCTATCTTTCGATAACCCCTCCCATTCACTAGTTGCTACCATGTGAAACCTAACCAAACGGTATAGAATTCCAACTAGCAATAGATTTATAATCCTAATTAGTAAGTATGCATCCAAATCAATTAGAAATCATAAAAACATAAAAATAAATCTGAAATCATAAAATACCAAGATAAATAATCAGGTTAAGAACATAAATCTCACAAATCAACCTAAAAGTCTAAGCATGGAATTAGAGATAAGAAAATTAGCTACTCATGATATTGAGAATAAAAACACAATTATTAATTGAATTAATAAAACCCAAACACATGAGAGGAAAAGATAAAACCAATTTTCTTGAGTCTTCAATTGAAGAGGAAGAAGAAATCGTTACAAAAGAAGAGCCAAAAACTGCACCACCCAAGTCTCCCAAAAAGGAGCAGAGAAAAGGGGTTACTGCGATTTACAACTATGGTTCCTTTAAATAGGGCTTCCAATCTCCTATTCCTACCTAACTAAGGAAAAGTTTAAAATAAAATAATAATATAAATCCAAATACAAAAAGGACTAGTGCAGTTTTGACCCATTCAGCCCAATAATGGTAGGAAATAATCCAAAAGAGAATAAGGAGCAAAGCCCAATGAAAATAGGATTTTCTGCCAAAATTCGAATTCTGTCAGGAGCCTCCCCGTGCGCAGCAAGAGTACTCCCCGCTCTCGGGTAGCCTCAGGGAATTTATTTGCTTCCAGGAGCTTGACAGGTTCGGCAAGGGGCCTCCCCACTCTCGGGGAGCACCAGAAACTTCATCCTTTGCTTCATTACTTGTATTGCAATTTCACCGCATTTAGGATGTTGTCCACTCTATTTCCAAATTCTAAGTTCCAAAAGCTTCTCTAAATTCTTCATGAAATCACTTTGAATTGTCCTATTTCAACATTAGCATATTCAAAAGTACCTATAAGACAAAAACAAAGCAATTAGGTAGAAATGAAACAAGATAGACATTAAAATTATACGAATTAAGCATAGAAAACTAAGTAAAATAAATGCCTATCACAAACCCTAACCGAAAATGACAAAAAAGAAACTGGAGAAAGGAAGAACCAGGAGGAGAAAGGAAGAACCAGGAGGAGAAAGAGGTTCCAAACTTTCTTCTTTCAAACTTGAATCTCTTTCAAACGTCTAATATTTCTTTTTTGTGATTTTTTTTAGCTCTTGAAAAATGTAAGAACCCTATAATCTCTTCATGTATATTTTAAGATTTTGAATTTCTGGTTTTGAATATTGTATATTTGCAAGATTTTTGTTTAATGTAATATCCACTTGAAATTGGTGTTTGATGATTTTTTTTTTTGTATTTGAATTTCTGGAAATGTTAGGTTGGCGTTGAAGGAAATGTAGGTGATAAAATTTGATGTGTTCATGTTTATCTGATTCAAGAATGGTTTTTAAAATTTTTTCCTTCAAAAACTAAAACAATGTAAAAGAATAAAAAGATGGCAAAAGAATTTCTAGAAATTTGTGTTTGATGAAATTTTTTGTGCTTGAATTCTTGGAAAGGATTTCTTTTGGGCCAAATAATTTCTGGAAAGTTTGGAGTTGAATGAATAGTAATGATGGGTATTCATAGTATTGTTTGGGTGTTCATGTTTTTCTATATTCAAGAGTTTTTTTAAAAAAAAAAATCTTCAAAAGCTTTTTTTTTAGATAAGAATCATTTTCATTTCTTAAAGAGATTGGGATTACAAACGCACAGGAAGACTCGTATACCGCTACAGGATTAGCTACAATACATAAATGCTAATCTATGAGCCAACAAACCCCTTCCCCAACAAACAACCAACAAACCCCTTCCCCAACAAATAAACCCAGTGAAATCTCATTACAATTCAAATAAATCTCTATACCCAAACATCTAAATGAGAATTCAACTCAAACTAGAAACTAAACCATAAATAAACTACATATATACCTACCAAATAAACAAACAAATTACAAACAAACTCACATTCCGTGAGAGTTGAACCTAAGACCTCTTGGTCTAGGTAGGCTGGAACTAAGAGTCCAGTACTCTACTACCACCAGGCCAAATCCCTGATGGCTAAAAGCTTTTTTTTTTCCAATTTTTAATCCAATTTCCTAAATTACTTTTTTAATAATTAAAAAATCTTTTTAAATGAGTTAACGACATCTGTTAGCCCTAACGGCGCGTTTATGTCACTCTCCAAAATGTTTTGCCCCAATTAGACAGCTTGCCCCTATTTGACGCGATTTTAGAACATTTTGCCCCAAATCAACCAAATTAAAAGGTTTTACCCCAAATTAGGCCGGAACGAAAATGTTTTACCCTTAATTGAACAATTAGCCAAAAAATTATATAAACTTATAAGACATTTTGACTGTTGAAATTGTAAATAATGCTTATATTATTGTAAGATACTAGATCCTTACCCGCGCGCTTCGCTGCGTGGGGCTTGGAAAATCAACAAAATCTTTGTTTGCTTTTGCAAAGAAAACTGTTTGGATTTTTGTGCTTGACATGAGTTTTAATCTAACTTAGAAGAGTTGGAATAGGATCTTCTTATCTGCTTTTCCTTCTTTGTGACTTCCTAAGTACTTGGAGCAAGTTAACTGTTAAATTCGTAGGACTCCTTGGGATTTCTTCAATCGACACTGCCCTCATATATGAAAAAAGCCAGACTCCACCAGATACATTCATGGCTTCTACAGCAAAAACTCTTTCATTATATTATTCATGACTAAACATTACTTTGTAAAAAATTAAGTGCAAAAAACAGATAGTTTTGCACTTTTATTTGCTACTGCAGATAAAAAAACAATTCCTAAGTCTGAACTAATATACACTTCTACTACAGATAGGGGAAACACTTGCTAAGTCTGAACTTATTAATCTAACAAAAAGGAAATCAAGCCTATTTCTTAGAACTCTCAAACTCTGAATTCCTTATCTTTGAGAGTTGGCATCGTAAGGGTCAGCAACAAATTGGCAGAGGTTTTACCTCCTCTCTTCTTCAACTTCTACATCTTGTAGAGGTGTTGTGTTAGAGAAGAGTAGATTGTGATGACTGCCTCTCCTGTTATTCCAAAAGTTTCAATATACTTAATGTGTGCTTCAAATAACTCATCCATCTGAAAGAGTTAGGTTTCACTTAACTTTTTTTGCAGTCCACCAACAGAAAAAAAAAATTGCAACAATGAAACATGAAAAAAAATCTCAACGAAACAATTTGATAAAGAAATTGCAAAAGGAAGTTGATGAAGAAGTTGGGCACCAACTCACATTCACTTTGACAGATACATTTCAAAATAAGACTGCAACCTTTTTGTCACAATCTGAAACAATAAAAGGCAAAGTTGGAAGATTAACATAACAATAATCTCTAAATATAATAACTATTAACATAACAGGTCTCACCATGCTTGAATCTTTCCAAGCAAATGGCTCACTCTTCCTATATATATATATATATATATATTAGAGTCAATACAGGGAAAAAGAAAGCTTGGCCGACATGAAATGATGAAAGGTAGAAAAAAATTTGACGGTGTGAAGAAGTAACATAAAGATATATAAAATGTAACTTTATTAATTTATTCCCATGACAGCTAGTTTAAGGAGCTACAAAACATCGATTGTCATTAACATAACAAAATTTGCCATGTATAATGTAAAGTTTTAAGTCTCATTTATAGCCATGGGCCAGCCATTAAAATTAAGAAACTAAAAATGTAAAGAATTAAAAAAACTGTCTCTCAAACTTGTAGTAGTTCTAAGTTGTAGCCCACCGAGACAAAGGGGAAGCTAATCCATAGACCATATCTTAAGCCATAGCAGGCATATCCTTGAGCCAAGCATCGAGCAGCTTTCCGATTGAATACACAATGAAACCAATCTCCCTTAACTTGTCAACGTTCACCAGATTACGACCATCGAACACGAATGCAGGCTTTTGCATGTTGTCAAAAATCCTCTGGTAATCAAGTGTTTTTGAATTCGTCCCACTCTGTCAGAATGCATAAACCATGAGCATCCTTGGTTGCTTCATAAGCATCACAAGCTACGCTTACTTGCCTCACTACAGTGGGACTCATTGGTTGAAGATGAATGGGGTGATCCCAATCAAACTTGTTCATCGACAGGTCCCTTTGGATCTGATCCTCAGTCACCTGCGGATCGTATATGCTCAAACGTGCCTTGTCACCCAGCAGGCCTTTGCAAACATCAATTGCTGGTGTCTCCCTTGTGTCACCTGTATCCTTCTTGAATGCAAATCCCATGATTGCAATTTTCTTCCCTGAAACTGTGTTGAACATTGAAGATACAACTCGGTTTACGAATCGGTTCTTCTGGTAATCATTCACCTTGATTACTTGTTTCCAGTAGTTTGCAACTTCAGGCAGTCCATTGCATTCACAGATATACACTAAGTTTAGTATATCCTTCTGAAAACAGGATCAACCGAAACCGACGCTGGCGTTGAGGAACTTAGGCCCAATTCTTGAGTCTTTGCCAATAGCATGGGAAACTTGGGAAACATGATCAGCTCCAGTAGCTTCACACAAAGTTGACATAGCGTTAACTGATGAAATTTTTTAATTTTTTTTTCACCTACCTTCATAAAGCTGCTGGACCTCTATCTACACCAGGAAGTGTGAAGTCATATCCCATGGAATTAATCAAAAAGATTCATACTTTAATTAAATTCATTACATTTATGGTATAATATTATAAGATTAACTTTAGCTCCAAAAGGGTTAAAATAAAGCTGGAACCTGGGAAAGTATATCAGAATATGGGGATCTATGTTCTTATCATCTCGCTTTTTAGTGATCTCGGCACTTAAATATCTTGTCAATCCAAACTGAAGTAAATAAATAGGAATTTTGGGAAGATAAATTCAACATCTTATTTCTTGAAATTCAGAGAAAAATAAGAAAAAGTGATCAAACAGAAGGTCTTATAGACACACATGTTCATCAGCTTCAAACCCAGCTCTAGCTTTCCCTCATTATCCTCCCAAAGATTGTAGCATTAATATGAGACCAAAAGTTGTGGTTCATATTTCATAGCAAGTTTTA
The DNA here is from genome assembly GCA_001974825.2 of Corchorus olitorius. Classification (NCBI taxonomy): domain Eukaryota; kingdom Viridiplantae; phylum Streptophyta; class Magnoliopsida; order Malvales; family Malvaceae; genus Corchorus; species Corchorus olitorius. Next base: position 30,739 of record AWUE01013209.1, read on the forward strand.
TCATTGTTAAATAGTTTTTTTTAGCTTAAGCTAACCGGGAGAAGAATTCCTATCTAAGATTAATTTGGAATAAAAAAGTTGAAATCAATAAGTGTTTAGGTTGTCAGAATAACTTCACACCCTCTCTACTTTCTTTTCTTTGTTAGTCATATAACTTTCAACACGCATTGAGATATTTTAGCTAAGAATTTTCAGGCATTAAAATAGCAAAGCAAAGCAGAAGGCTAAATGACTGCAGAGCTCTGTCTTTCATTACCATTACCTTGATAATCTGAAAAACCTTTAAGACATCAATCATATTTAGCAAGTCTCAAGCTAGACTTCTGCTCTACTCCACCTTCTATCAATATATGAAAACTTTATATTAGTCATACTCCACAATCTGTTACAGAGCCAGCTAACAATCTTAAATTAGAAATCAAAACCTTATTCAAAATCTGAAACCCAATTGAATACTTCTGAACATTGACATTCAAAATTTCAAACCCAATCAGCTATCAACATTCCCACTCATAATTATCAACACCAATAGCCTTAAATTAGCTAAAAAAATCAAAACAAAAATATTAGGTCAGGAAGTTGAAGAAAAAACAATTACAAAGCATAGAGAAATGAAAAAGAAGTGAAATTAAATTAGATCAAGAGATGAGAGGAGTACCTGAGTTATTGTCGCAGCTCTGGAAAATCTGAGATTAAAATAAAATCAAACAACAGAATCCTTACTCACAAATGAACTCTTGGCGTTCAATAACATATTTCAAGAGAATTCGCAAGAACTGTCGCCTTTGCTTGAAACTACTTCAAACTTGAATCTTTTAATCCTCTAAAGAGATACTTTCAAAACTTACAGTAGTAGTACACAACAGAGAATGTAATATTGTGCCTCATATCACCATGACTTTGGACTAACGTGGCAATATCCTCTCATCACTTACTAAAAGGATTTAGACCACATGACAATCTAAAACTGTAAGGCATCGCATCAAAAAGAATCCAAATAAAATGACACATCAAGAACTGAACAACAAACTAAAAAGCCTTGCCATCAGCCAAAATGTAAAAGTCCACATTGGGAATGAGCAAGCAAAATGATAGCAACGGATTTTAATTAGTTCATGAAATACAGAGCTGCGAGCAAGTGTACAAATGCTAGAATATATTTATGATCAGTTCAGATTACAGGTAGGAAATGAAAACACAGTTCAGATACACGTGTGAAGAACCAAACCTGCAAATGGCTTGCAACATTTTCTCTAGTTAAACCAGGCACGTTCATCGGCTCAAGAATTCTCTTGGGAGCAGCCTCTGAAAATGGCAGCAAACAATGTTTCAGTTAGCTGCATATATATTATTATTGTCAAGGCTAATTAAACAATTAAAAGATCAGTATAATCTGCACTTCATAATCTGCCAATGATAAATAATAAGTCTTTTTTCCTTACACTTCTCGAAAAAAATATAGGGCAGAACATGAATTCAAACATATCTAAACTATAAATACAAATGATTGATGTCACTGCACTACAAAACATGGAACAAAAGAATAATTTATACATCCATTCACCCTGCCAAATTATACCATATATATGACTCTGCTTTCTAAAAGGAGAAAGCTATTTCCATGGAATATTAGTTTATGATGAAAAGTTCTGTCCATCATAAAACAATGGTTCCAAATTCCAGATGCAGAATTACCTTCTCTAGATGAAGCAAGAGACATACTACAACAACCAGATATATTATATGAAATCTACAGCAGGGGTTTAGCAAATCACTTCCCACCACTGTATAACTTACTTCAAAACAAATGTTGACAACAAGGGCAAAGGCAAAGCGCTGGATCCCGGGTCTTTCATTTGCGGCCCCAGTCCGAAGAGAGAGAAAGTCAATGCCTTGATTGCTGAAGAAGACGAAGCGCCGGTTGAAGAAGGTGGCTCCATACTGGACCTGTGCTATCAATGAAAAAATGCCCGGACCAATTAGAAGAAGAAAGTGTGAGGAGACAGAGACCAGCTACAAAAACATAATGGTTGAAGGAGAATCGACTGATACTATATGTGTTAGAACCTCCCCTCTATACATGGCAAGACATGAAAGAAAGTAAGAAACCTTGTCGAAAAAAGAAATGGCAAAATATTATCATAAATCATGATATAGTCCAAGAGAGAACGGGAGGAAGAAGAGAACCTGATAACTTCTCATTTGGTGCTTCCAGCACTAAGAATGGTCACACAATAAGCCCAATGAATGATGTAAAATTCACTCAAGCATAAAAACAAACACATGGTCAGCAGAAACAACACAATCAATATAAAAACAATGAAGAATCTTGTTGGTTAACAATTTTCAAGAACTAAATACGGAACCTCCAAATTCAACATTTCTTATATACCAATAGATGAGTTACACTAAAGATGCAAAAATCAAAAATCCAAATATGTGAGAAAGTGAGAAGACGAACACCAATTTTCAAAAATTCATTCTAGAATAAGATCAAAACTCACACAATTCCAAAATCAGAGCATTTTTCACACAAAATGTATCAAGAGTATTCAATTGAGAATAAAGAACCTGTGACTTTGCAGAAACTTCAGCAAGGTTATCTGCTATTGCAAAGCTTCGATGAACAGCAGGCTGATTGAAAAGGGTGAAAGATGAAGCAAAAAAAAACAAACCGAAAGAGAAAAACAGAGCAGAGGAGATGAAGAAAACAAAGCTTATATATGGAGGTTGTAATTAGGACACTCAGCACCACAAACAACAACTGTAAAGCCCAGAATCCCTTGAACAAACACCTCTTCAAAGCCCAGCAAACACCTGTCCCAAGCAGCTTAGTCATCTTTGAATGAAACAGTACTCTGAAGAAGAAGAAGAATATCGGTGCTGGGGATTTCCAAATTAACCCAAACACAAATTCTCAATTACCCACTGAGATACCCTTGATTACCAAACTTAACCTTGAACAAAAAAATTCAAAAACCTAAGAATTCAGGAAAAGAGGGCAAGTGAGTATATATGCCTTATCAAATTAGAGTTGTTTAGATTTAGACAAATAAACCCTTAAAGCTTTCATTTTTTTTTCAATTGTATGCTTGAATTTGCAATTTTTGACACGTTTAGCTTTTTGGACGGAAGTTGATACGGCTTCGTTAATATGAAGACTAAATATGGCTGAAATTACAAATTTAGGCATGTAAATAGAAATTCAAGAACTAATTTATCGAGCCAAAATTAAAATCACTACATTCAACTTGAAGGGCCAAACGTGGGTCAAGATGCGTAAGATGAATTGTTTTTGAGTTCCAAAACCCGAACCCATAAACAAATACTACCAAGGATTAGGAAGGCCTGGTTAGAAGTTTTGACAAGCCGAACTATTATTTCCAGCAGAAAGGATAAGGTTCCCTCTCTCACAAATGGCAGTGTCTTCTTCTCACCTTCTGAACCATGCCCTTGTTAAAGGTACCATCTTTTCTTATTTTCTCTTTCTTTACCATACCTTTTCTTCTAGGGTGAACTTCCTTACTTTGATAATTCCCATTTCTTTCTTCTTTCTCCAGAATGGCAACCTCTGATAGAGAAGAAAGAGAATTTTCCCATTTCTGTAAGTTCCCTTCATGATTATTGTTATTTTTTCATGGGATGATAAAGTTTTTTCCTTTGCTTAATTATACATGCATTGCTATTTGCAATAATATGGTAATGATGGAGTCTGGTCTGGTTGGCCTGTCTTTAGCTTGGGAATGTAATTATATAATTAAACCAAAACAAGTTTAGGAGATATTAAGAATGGTATGTTGTTAGATTATTCAATCCTAAATTTGAACTACTTTTTTAATTTTTGTACCTTATTAAGGGGAAAAGTAAAGGGAGATGAAAATTGTTTTTTGGTTGTTAGTCTGCAGTTATGAATCCTAACCCACTCAAATATTATGAATTCTCCTCACTGTGTTTATATATTGAATTATGAAGTTCCATTTGTATTCTTATGAGAATATTCAGCTGTATAACGCTCAACCATATGGTTTTACTAAGAAACTCAACACAAAAGGGAAATGTAATATAGATATTAAGTGACTTTTAATCCTGGGTGACTTTCCAAAGAAGACAAGGGTTTAGGTCCCAACTTGAAAGTAACCATACCATTCCAGCATTCCTGATGCGTTACAAATTCCAGAAAACTGCAATAAATAATGTATTCACACTTTAAAGTTTAAACTATCTAACTAAACTAAAGATCATTGTTTGTCTCAATCTAAAGTTGATTAGTTGGGTCCTTTCGATGAAGTAATGATAGAATTTCCCATTCTTATTAGTCATATTAAGGTCGCTGAGTACATTTAACTGATATATGGTGATGGCTTCCTGCTATAGCTTCATGAGAATACCATTCTTCTTGATGGGGTCTTCCCCTAGGGTAGATTTCCCTCTGCTTTAGATCCTTCTAAAGTTGTTCCAATTCTATCAGGTCACCAATGTGAACTCAAGATACTATACAAAACCTTTTCACTTTTCTCTTTCTGTGCTGGCTTCGAATCCAACTTTTGATTTCATAGTATTTAATTTGAATAATGCGCATCCTTAAGCCCTGCTGCGATTTTTACAATCTTAGCACTCTGTGGTCATCGTTTTCTATCCATCAATGAACATTGGTTCTTTTTAATGACCCTAAAAATTACAATAGGTTGATATCACTGCATTTCTGGTCTATCTATTTAATAATGATACTTGTTGTGTCTGTATTCCCAAAATCTAGCTGATATGCAGTGGTCATGTTTAGCTGTATCTTGTTGGGTCATCCAGTCTAGCTTTCCTATTAATCCTACCATTCTTATTTCTCTTTTTCCTATTAGGACTGCATTCTGCCTGCTAATAGAACCTTTTCTACATCTGTGGCCTCTGTTGTCCTTGCAATGTAATCATTCAAGTAAGTTCAGATGGTATAGCTGTAATCTATGTTTTTGAATGCTATTGGCAAGCTTTTGTAAATCAAATTACTTTTGTGCTTTGACCTATTCTCTAGTCCACTAGATGCAAGTTGCTACGGAGCATCTTTATCTTTAACTCTCACAATTTATAAAAGGCAACTGGGCATGGATCTGGGGCGTAGTCGAGATCATGGCCTTTCAGAAAAGTTACTTTGATAATTTGAGACTTTCAATTATGTTTGTTTGCATATGTTGGAGTTTGCTAGAAATTAAATTTTTTATTGATGATTTGATGGTTTGTAGTTTCATCAAATACTTCAGAGGACGAGGAAAAATAGAAAGAAACAGAAGAAAGTTAATTGAGCATAAAGACGCTATCAAACTATGTTTCTCAGTTCGGTTATGATTCATGTATTTCACCTCTCATGTTTTTTTCTCTTTTATTATTTGTGTTTCACAGAAAAGGTTCAAATACGTTACCCGGAAAAGTTCTTATGAAGGCCACCGAGTTTCATGGTGCAGCACATATTGTTGCCTAGGAGCTACAAATTCTCCCATTGAACTCTTGCCATCCAAGTTAACTATCACAGGGGAGTCACCATACATTACTAGCATTGCAAGAAATGTTAAGCTCAACATGGAAGTGTCACCAGAAGTGACCTCAGATTTCACTCGGCAATTATTACTGGCAGATTTGGACCCTGCCACAGCGAAACTGGCAATCAGTATTTTAGGACCCTTCCTCTCTGCTTTTGCATTCCTATTTATTTTGAGAATAGTGATGTCTTGGTATCCTAAGCTTCCGGTGGAGAAATTTCCATATGTCATTGCTTATGCTCCCACTGAACCATTTCTTATCGCAACCCGAAAGGTGATTCCACCTCTTGGAGGAGTCGATGTAACTCCAGTAGTGTGGTTTGGATTGGTCAGTTTCCTTAACGAGATCCTACTTGGTCCTCAAGGACTTCTAGTCCTTGTTTCACAACAGGTTAGCTAGTATATACTCTTGAGTTTTGTGACAAATGAGGAAATGCTTTTTCTTTTTTTTTTGGCCAAAAGGAAATGCTTGTACTTATATTACCATACATGCAAGGTCCGTATTTATTTATTTATTTTTGTAAAGATTAGTGGATTTTTTTCCCCAAAATTTGTGGTTCTAAATAATAAAATGCCAATTCTACAATCCTTCAAATCTAGTATGAGATAATATGAGGAGATAGATATAAGTGACAAAAATGCAATACTATATACTATATTAGGTTTCATCATTTTTATTTATCTGAGGGGTATTAGGTTTCATCATTACTTATTGTTTAAGTCTCACTCTTACATGATTATTATTAGATGAAATTCAATACTTCCGTGGACTAAAAAGAGAAGTAAAGGCTTAATACCCAAATTAGCCCCTTAACTATCCATTTTGGGACAAATTCATGATATGTCACTTTTTGAGTGATGTCGGTCTTATTCACCTCATAAAAGTAAAGGGGTCAATTTGTCTCATAATGGATAGTTAAGGGGCTAACTTGGGTATTAAGCCGAGAAATAAAAGGACTAAAATTAACAATGCTCTTGAACTTATTAATATGATCAAATTGAGCCCTCCAAAGTTTTTTTCATTGCAATTAAATAAACTCATGAACTTCAATAGACACTCAATTAGGTCCTCCGTATGAATTAAAATTAGAAGGTTGAAGGTTTGGAAATAGGAGAGATAGGGAGATGGTCGATGGAGTGCATGATGCGAAAAAACATGGGACATAATAATAATTTTAACAATTTAGATTAAACAGATTTAAAGGTCTAATTGTTTTAGACCTTGTGTAAGTGAATCCCTCCTCTTGTAGACATCCTATTGTCTATGTTTTACTAATGATTTAGAATGTTTTAGAAGATTTTTGGAGCACTACAGTTTAGGAGGACCGTAGAAGCCACCTGTGTACCCCAATTCAAGTGATTATGATGTATAATATATATATTATAGTAAAAAACCATAATAATGGAAGTTAATCTTTTATATATTTTAAATTAGACTAGTATATTTGTTCGTGCAATTTCCTTAGCAACTTGAAAGGAGTTGAAAAGAATTAATAACAAACTAAGGAGGGCTCAATTGATCAAAACGAATAATTCTTGTGTTTTGAAGTAAACCTTACAAAAGTCAAAGGACTGAATTACATAGGCTCCGTTTAGTAGAGCGGTGCGGTAACGGTGCGATTGACACTGTTTAGCAACTGTACAGATAAGATTACACTGTACAGATTAGATTAGGTACTGTACAGATGAGATTATTAGAGCAGCGATTGAAACGGAGTTTACACTTAAGCTCCGTTTGGTTCCAAAACGGTGATGAAACGGTTAAACGGTGATGAAACGGTTACAGATAAGAAGCCATAGTAGATGAAAGTTTGAGGAAACTACTACAAATTTACAAATTAGAAAAAGATTTGAATAAATAAAAAAAATGTGCAAAAAAGAAAATCATCGTTACGGTTGCCGGTTTTTAACGTTTAAATACCTAGCAATAGCCAAAAAGCCGTTTTCTTGGACGAAAAGCGGCAGTAGGAATGGGGAGCGGGAAAGCTGAGAGAGAACAAAAACCTCGCCAAAACCCTAAATCCAATCGGAAACTTTTAGGCCCCAAGTCCAAGCAGAAGAAGACGAAGAACAAGCACAAGAAAAACGACACCGAGCAAACCAAAACCAAAACGACAGTTGTTACCGGCGACAATAATAACCATCCACCGCCGCCACCGGCATCACCGTCGCAGCAACTTAATTATTTTCTTACTCAGTTTCAATCCCCCAATGGGGTCCAACTCTCTTCTCTCGAACTGGAATCTCTCAAAGGTGAAGTTCGATTATGAATAAGAGATTAAAACTTTAAAAGGGTTATGACTCATTGATTTATTTATTTGTTATTTTGTTTTTCCGTGTAGATTTATTTGTTATTTTGTTTTTCCGTGTAGATAGTATTATTTTGGATGTTTCTCAAGAGTTGGGTCAAGATGTAATGGAGCTAGAAAAACATATAAAGGATGCTTTTCGGTCGAAATGGAAAGAAGAGCTTTGTGAAGGGAACCTTATTGAAGGGAAAATTGAATCAGGAAATCCTGCTGTTCTTGCTGTTGCTACTTCTGCTTTACGATCTATTGAACTTTTGAGGTTGGTTAGGCTCCTTTTTGCTGTTAGTTTTCTTTCTTTTCAATTCGTTTTGGAATGCTGGGAAATAAGAAGAAGAAAAATGCATTAAAAAATTGGAAATTACAGTTTATATTTGATGCTGCACTGCTTAACACTATTTACATTGATAGTAGGAAAGAAGAAGTTTAACCATTTCTTTAGGTTAGATTGCAAATGGGAAGTGGTGAAAAGAAGACAAAATTAATTTAGCACTTGCCGATTTCAATTCGATAGTTGAGCATTTAAAGAGCTTTTTGTCACCCCATTGTCAAGGGGGCATGTTCGTATTTCCTTTCTGAATATGATTTAACTTAGAATTTATAGCCAGAAGGAAACTGAAAGTTTTCTTTCGTTGCTATAGGGGCATGCGCTCATTGACTAAAGAATGTCATGCTGTTAAGTTATTTTCAAAGCATATGAAGATTGATGAACAGGTATGTTTTTAACACTTTGAGCCTCAACTTCTGAATAGCTTGTACTATTTGAGGTAAAAATCTGTGGTGTTTGAGAGGCTTAGTTTTTAAAGTTATTTTATTTATTTATTTTTTGTTGATCGTACTTGCATATATTCAAAAAGTTTTTGTCTTCACGCTAATTAATTGAGATTTGATTCTTATGGGTAGGCCTCGTTCTGGGTGTCAAAAAATCCAATAATAAAAATTTTAATCATTTTATTTTGTGTGTTCTAAAATTTAAAGTTCCATTGCCAAATCTTGTGCCATCTTCATCTTGCTAGAATATGTTGTGTCTTAATAATATTTGAGGAGACAGCTAAAGGTTATGGAATCCTATTTGGACAGTCAGGTAGATTTTAAACATAGGGCTCTTATAATTATAAGAAAGGACAATAATAAGTGTTATCATGCAGTTAAGATTTCACCTAAGTGATGTCTCAGAAGAGATAATTTGGATGTGGTATCAACTTGTTGCAGTTGCAGATGCTGTTTACTTGGATTATGTTGTTTACCCTCTTAAATTAAGAAAATGAACAATGTTTGCTTATGCAAATTGCTGGTGCTTAGCTTGCACTGAACTGATAGAACTTTATCACAAGGGCTCTGTTTGGTTGATATTTCTTACATCAAGGCAGTATCTGGTAACTTATTCTTGTGCTTATTTTGCTTAATTTTTGTTGTTGCAGGTGTCTTTATTGAAGAACCGTGTTAATATTGCCAGTGGTACACCAAGTAGGTTAGTCATCAACCTTCACAACAAATTAACGAGTAGTTGACAGTGTTGAGAAAGTCATCTCACAATGAAAGTTAAACATTAAATTGATAGTCATGATGTTTAAAAGGACTAGGGTGCTTTATAGGATTGTAAAAGGGTTGTGGTCATGTTAGGAAAGTATGTTAGGAAAGTTAACATTTGATCAAGCGCATTTGTAAAAGGGTTGGCCTAGTGCTGTTGAGCACAGAATTAAGGTGGTTTGGACAATCCCTGCAAATGATCCTGAAGATGTGAGTTCATGAACAATGAGAATGTCAAAATGGGAAGGCGAGACAAGAACATATGGATTGAACTCTCAAAAAATAACCTTTTAGTGATTTATTCATGATATGATCCTAAATGGCATGAATCATCCCTGTAGTTGACTTCACATCACATAATGGAAAATGCATTATTTGTTGTCTGTTGTTATTTTGTTGGATTAAACTTATCTTGGCCAAAAATATAAAAGATGAATAGTTACATAGAACATTGAAATACTGAATATGTTGATATTAATTGGTTTGTTAAATTGGTTTCTGAATCTTTAATTCTTTCTGAATTGGTGTGTTAGCATATTAACCTTTCAACTTTTTCCCTTGTAACATATTTTTTTGCAAGTTGTTACTACAAGGTACTTCCTACTTGGGGTTGAAATGACCTAGCTCTTCAATGATCTTTTACTTATATTCAATTAATTTCATAGAACTTATGTGAATTAACTCTGACAAACCCCACTTAAAATGACTTTCAATCTATATGTTGCATGTAGGCCTTTCATCACATATTAAGTGAATAAATGAGATTGCTATGGGGTTTGTTAAACTTCTATCATGAACATTTGATGATTTTGGATTTTGGTTGGCAGTGTGATAACTGATGTGACACTGTTCTCTGGTTAGTTTCTCATCACTAATCTGATCGGATTGTTGTTTTCATTTCTATTGTAATCTAAATTGCAGAATTAAAAAGTTGATTGACATTGAGGCACTGGGGCTTTCACGTTTATCAGTCATTCTGATTGACATTCACACAGATGTTAAGGGATATTCCTTGCTTACACTTCCCCAAGTCAGGTTTGTTTACGAGCCATATAAACTTATTGTTAACTTCCTTACTCTTGATGCCAGTTCCATACATGGACTTGAAAACTCTGAGTTGTGCTTGATTCAATTATGTTTTATGAATATGGCAGAGATGAGTTCTGGGACCTGTATAAGAACTACTTTCACCAGCGAGTGGTGCAAGGTGACCTGCGCATCTGTCTCTATGGTCCAATACCAGATGGTAATGAATTTAAGGGCAAAAAAGTTTAGAGTTGGCTGATGAATAGAGAACAGATAAATTCACAAAAATTTTGATCCGTATTTGTGCATGTATTCTGCCGCTTTTCATGTTGAACAAAAAAATCAGTCTGAGTTGCGTAATTTGAATTGTCAACCTTTGCCATATGCGAGTTTATTCTTTATGGTTGCTCCTTCATGGATCTTGCTTCCAAAGTCTGTTAAATCTGTTGTCAAGCATAGAAGTCTCTCATCATCGACCACAATCCAAGAGGATTTAGATCAAAATTGGGCATGAGGCAACTAAGGGTCGTATCAATCTGCCCTTGTAGCCTGTTGAATGATCGAAACATAATCAGTTGAAGAATCCAACAAACTCCCATGAATGAACCTTTGGGCGTTAGTAAGCCATACATAGTAGCAGAGAAAGAAGTCAATAGCTCCCACTATCACCTTCACTTAAGTGGAATCACCACCATATCTCTTCTAGAAGTTGACCCATGTGATCAGTTGTTTAGCCCATGCACAAATTTGTTTCCCTCCAAACCTTTTGCCAAGGGGAGATTCATGTGTTTCTTTTTTTCTCAATTGCGGTCTTTTGGTTTCAACTTTCAACGATCATTATATTGGATGGAGTATTTGTAATATATAAATTGGAAGATATTCAAATCTGTTTATGCATATACTTTAAACCAAAAGAATGGAATGCATGATGAATCCATGTTTTGATATAAGCTTTTAGTGATCAAAAAGTAAAAACCAGATAACATATACAAGTATTTGCTTATGCAATGTAATGATTAATTGGTAGATTGAGCAGATTCCATTACCATTAGAAGCTCCTTCCATTTCCAAAGCATAAATACATAGATGATGTGGGCTACTTCTCCACTACAAATCTTCAAGTTAATGGGTTTAATTCTGAGAGAATCCAAAATTAAGTCCAAAATCAAAGGCCGTAACAATTATGAATTATATATTGCTCCTGGCCTTCAACTAAATGTCCAATATCTGCTCAACTTTCCATCTGACTGCATATTAGCTTCCCACTAGAGTGAGCCATTTCCTCAGGGTTTTTAGTTGAAAGAGGGTGGCCACTGGCCAAAAAAAAAAGAAATAGTTTTTTGGATAAAAAGGAGAGGAACCATTTCCTTTCCCCACATTCCCGAAACAATCAAATTCAAAGACATGAATGGACATTTTGGCACCAATGACCAAATCAAAGTCATCCATTCTGAATTGCGGGCCGGACTTTTTAATGTTATGTTGAGACAAAAACAGTGACGAAATCTATGGAAAGCAGATGATGCCTCTTCCCTTTTGTTCGCTCCTTAGGGAAATTAATAATTTGCTTTCAACAACAAAAGCCGCCGGCCATGCCCTCAAATTTAAAACAATTATAACCTATCTTTGAACTTTGAAGTATTCATTATTCAATTCATGATATACAAAACAAAAATGTGGTCTTAAATTAAGCGTTTTGCAGTATGAAAGCATTTGAACTCAACTCCCATTTTCATTTTGATCTTTTCTTAGATAATGACAGGTCAGACAGGTGATCCATGTGCACATTCATGTAAATGCCACATGGCAATTCTCGGAAGAGCCAGCTGGCAAAAAAAATTATATTAGGGCTGCAGCTCTGCTGTCAACTGGCTAATTGGAGGAGGACCATACTGTCCCTTATATTTGAAAATGTAGACAAAGATAAGCATGGTGAATTGGTGATGGAATGGTGGTCGCCTTAATAATTTAGTATATGAGTATATTATACAAGAATCAAAATTTGTATATATAAAAAAAAAACAAGAATCAAAATAGTAGTAACAAATAAACAAAAGTGGGGAAAGAAAGTCAAAATCAGATTTGGAATTAGAAAAAAGGAAAATGCAACGCAATGCTTTGGTATGAAAGATGTCATCTAACATCTAACATTAGTATTAAGAGATATATTTACTGTTAAAAGTTATAGAGAGGAAATGAAATGATTGGAAAGGATGATTCTCTTTTTGGGGTTTAATGCTATGCTTTAGAAAATCCAAATGGAATCTAATTGGCCTTACAGTTCCAATGTTTTGGTTTTGGAATTGGGATATATACAAAGATGGGGAGAAGAAAGAAGGCTCATCACGCATGACGATCCAAATGGCGACTAGAAAAGTTATAACGAAAATTTTCTCTCTCACAAAATGAGGGTTTGGTTCAAAGGTAATTATTTGATACACCGGCGGTATAAATTTTGGATTTCACAAGCGGGTTGTGGAGTTGACACATGTCCAATTTTTTAATTAATTAAGTTTTAAATATTTCAATCTAGTCCCTAGAGGACACATGTCACCCTTCAAGACCCGCTTGTGTAATCTGCTAAACTCCACTGACGGTGTATTGTATAATTTGCCTTGATTCAATGGTCTTTATAAGTGATCTTAATTTTGAATTACCATGATTAATCGTTATTATTAAAAATAATAATTCACCCTTTGGAAAAATGTATAATTCATATTAACAAGGAAGCCAATATGGGAGCTGATTTTCTTGCAAATTGCCATTGAACTCGTCCTACTCAACGTAACATATATTGGTAATTTAGGAAATTCCTGACATGAATTATATAACAAAATTAAGTACTAATCTTCAATCTACTGCGATTTTAATTATAATAAAAAAAAACCTAGAACAACAAGCTAACTCCAAGACCTAGCATAGACTAAAAACCAAATATATTTGAAATCAATACCAACACTTGTTGGGTTAAGTGGAAGAGACTAAATGCCCTTTACATATCCTAAATAGAGAAAACAGATGTTAGATGAGTTTCCCCATTTGAGTTGGATGTGGCTCAAGTCCGAATCTTATAAACAACTCAATACAAAATTTATGAAATATGAGAGAAAATTATTCCATTGCATTGTGATTAATTAATATTAGTAACAAAAAAGGTTTAAGTATATATATGTACTAATTAAAATTTAGTTTTTCCTTAAAATTTTTATCAATTACAATAAATCCGGATTAATTTGAAATCAAACCATGCACTTCCCACCAAAGAAAGATTAAATTTAGTAACGAAACTTAAGAATCCAAGAGCTAACCAATCTTTTTAAATGGATATAAATGGCACAAATAAAACTAGTATTTCTATTTAGGGCACGAAGGAAAATGGCAGAGGTGGCAAGCATGTTAATCAAGTCGAGTTCGAGTCAACTTTGAGTTTCAGTTCATATCAACTTCAAGTTATTTTGAATTCGAATCATTTTAGGTTTGGGTGAAATTTAGGTTATGTTAATTTAAGTTTAGGTCAATTTGACCCAAATTTCAATTATAAATTTTTATGAGAAATTATTTAATATATAAATGAAATTTTCAAAAATTTCAATTGTTTATTTTCAACACAATGAATTATTGATTTATACTCCCTCAGTCCCAAATTATATGTCTCTCTTGGGTCAAATACTCCTAACTTTGACCTTTAATTATAAAAAGTATATAAAAATAAATTTTAAAAAATTATGCTTTGATTAAGTTAAGTCTTAAACTTTTCAAAACATATTTTTTAAAAATTTGATTGTATATATTTTTTTTATAATTAAAGATCAAAGGTAGAATTAGTTTAACAAAAAAGGAACATATAATATATGAGATAGGGGAGTATTACTTTCTAACTGTTGTGAATATAAATTTGGATTTGGATCAAACCGTAGATCGAATAAGTTTATGGGAAATTATTTGATATACCGGAGGTGTAAATTTTGGACTCCACAAGCGGGTTGTGAAGTTGACACATGTTTATTTTTTGAATTAATTAAGTTTTAAATATTTCAATCTAGTCCCTAGAGGACACATGTTACCCTTCAGGATCCGCTTGTGTAGTCTGCTAATCTCCACTGACGATGTATTGTATATTTAGCCTAAATTTATATGATTTTTTTTTTGTTTTCTTTTGTTTTTGGGTTCGGATATTTTAATTTCTTTTATGAATCATCTTTTTCTAGACCAAAAACATCATGCAAAATATATTTTCGCCAGCTTTGTTTTGCGACAGACAATAAAAAACAAAAATGATGCCAAACGACCGCTAAAAGTTTAGGTTTGAATTAATTTGTTAAAATATTATCACTGTTTTACATCATCCAATCTTAGTTTCATCATGGTATCAAGAGCTTGTTAGTTTCTGGGTTTTGTGTTCCTCATGCTTTGCTGGTTATTGCTCCATCTTCAAGGGTTATTATTTGTCGTTTTTGAATCTGCCATTTCCAGACCTGTATCGATCCGGTCACCTTCTTGTAGATCTCATCTCTTGGTTGTATTCCTTGACATCTGAGTAGCTTACAGCTCAAAAATCGCCTCGTTTTGCCGTCGGAATCGCCTCCACGCGCGGCCGAGAGTTTCCCTTTCCTCAACTCGCTGCTGTTCCTGATTGGGCTACTTCCGAGCGTTGAACTCAAAAACAAACCTCAGATCCAGTCTCGGCACGACAAGAAGAGGCGGCCGCCAAAATTTCAGCCGGAAACGGAACAGCCACGCGCCCACACATGCCGCATGCGCCGCTTGCCGCCTGGTCCATGCGCTCCACGCGCCGCCCGAAGTGTTCTGGAGTTTTCTGCCACGTGGCAATCAACGTCATCGCCATGTCAGCCCACTTCAGCCACCCATTGACTGACACGTGGCGTTCCTAGCTAACTGTACATGCTGAGTCAGCAGACCAGTTGACCTTTAGTTGACTTTCTCAGACCGTTGACTTTGATTCAGACCGGGTTGGTTCGGTTCATTTTAGACCGATTTTCAGTGCTTTCAGACTGGTTCTTAAGGTTTTCGGACCTGTTCTTTTCATTTTTGAGGTCAGATTTTTTTGATTAGGCTTCCTTTATTATCCTCTCCTTTGATTATCTATTTCTCTACATTAACGATGAATAAGTCAGAGGTTTCTAAGCCTATTTAAAGAGTTTTTGATGGCTCGAATTACATGCTATGGGCTGATGATATGTCAAGCTTCCTCAAAGGAAGATGATTATGGCATTATGTTTCAGGAGAAAAGCCCAGGCCGGTTAAAAAGGATGATGAAGATGATGCTGAATTCTGTAAGCAAGATAAGGAATAGGTTTGTACTAATTACCAAATCATGACCTGGCTACGCAACACCATCACTCCTCAAATTAAAAGCAGTCTTGGGCGTGAATCTACTGCAAAACAGGCTTGGGATTTTCTTGCTCGAAGGTATGTTCAGAAAGGCCGAGCACTTGGGAATAAATTGTTTTGTGATCTTGCTAAGTTGAGGCAACAGCCTGGTCAGTCTGTGCATGACTTTCTCTCCCAGATGCAATCTATCTGGGATCAACAGTCCTTGAGGGAATCATCTTGGAGGTGCACTGGTGATGCTGAGGACTATGTGCAACTCAAGGAAGAAATGCAGGTCTATCAGTTTTGTATGACACTTACTGATGAATTTGAATCGGTTTGAGGTTTTTTACTGCACAGAGAGCCTCCTCCTTGTCTTGAAACTGTCATCTCAGAGGTTTTGGCTGAGGAGACTAGACTTGCAACTATGAAATATCAACGCAATCACTCCTTTGACCCTCTTGTGGTTGCAATGCCATCATCTTCCAGTTTTGGACCTACTGGCTCTTCCTCTTCTCACCATTCTCCAAAGAAGATTGTATGCAGGTATTGCAAAAAGCCTGGCCATGTTATCTCTGAGTGTCACAAGTTGAAAGCAAAACAGGTTACCAGTTCAAATCAATCAGCCCCAAAGAATGTTGTTCATGGGTCTAAGTCTGTCACTGCTGCTACTACTGATGATTCGGCTATTGCTTTTCCTTCACCATCTCTTACCATCTCTATGAATGGCCTCGAAAATATTGTCAAACAATTGATACACAAAACAGGTTCACCTATTGTTCTTTCTACTATCACAGGTAGTCAAAACCCTTGGTATATTGACTCTGGTTGTGGCAATCACATGACTCCTAATGACAATGTTTTTACTACTAAAACCAATACTTGTCATATTCCTGTTGTTCGCACAACTAACAATTCTGCCATGCCTGTTGATTACATTCGTAATGTGTGTGATTCTAATTTGGACTTATCCGATGTTTTTCATGTTCCAAACTTAACCTTGAATCTCATATCTGTTGGTCAATTAACCGATTTGGATCTTGATGTCTACTTTTCAAAACTTGCTTGTCGTGTGCAGGATCCTCAGACGGGAGAGATTCTTGGGACAGGCCGTAAAGTTGGACGCTTGTTTGAACTAGTCTCTTTGAAGATTCCTTAAAAGAAACTTCAAAATCTTGTTGCTTCCGCTTCCTTTGAACTTTGGCATTCTCGTCTTGGTCATGCTTGCTCCTTTAGAGTAAAGCTTTTAGCTTTTAGTGGAAAATTAGGGTTTGTTAAAGAAGAAAATGTTGATTGCGCTTCTTGCAAACTTTCCATCATGCACTTCCTTTTGATTTAAATGTTAATACTTGTTTAGCACCTTTTGATTTAGTGCATACTGATGTTTGGGGACCCTCACCTCATGAAACTATGGGAGGTTGCAAGTATTTTGTCATTTTTGTGGATGATTATTCTCGTTATACTTAGATCTATCTAATGGAAATCGATCTTAAATTCCTGAAATTGTTTCAAACTTTGCTACCATGGTTAAAACTCAATTCTCTTGTGCTATAAAGGTTCTTCGTATGGATAATGCTATGGAATATAGGGAAACTGATCTTGTTAAATGTTTATCTCAACAAAGAATTGTGATTCAGCGATCTTGCCCAGGAACTTCAGAGCAGAATGGTCGTGCTGAACGCAAGCATCGGCATATCCTTGATACTACCTGTGCCTTGCTCATTGACTCAAAATGCCCTGAACGTTTCTGGGGAGAAGCTGCTCTCACAGCCGTTTACACCATTAATCGTGTTCCAACACCTACAATAGGTAATATTTGTCCTTATGAACGACTCTATGGAACTGCTCCTAACTATAAATTATTGTGTGTCTTTGGTTGTATTTGTTTTGTTCAACTTCAATCTCATGAACATAACAAACTTGAGCCTAGAGCCCGTTTGTGTTGCTTTTTAGGTTATGGAATCGAACATAAAGGTTATAGGTGTTGGGATCCCATCTCAAAACGGCTTCGTGTTTCTCGTCATGTAACCTTCTGGGAACATAAAATGTTCTCATCTCTATCTGATTTTCAAGTTCCCAATCCCGATGTTTTGTATTTTACAGATCCTTCTGTTGAATTGTTTCCCGAAAATTCTTTAGACTTATCTCATTGCAAGGACCTCTCTACTAGTTCATCCAGCGATCCTCCTAGAACTTCGACCAACGAATCTCCTCCATCTTAAGCTCTGGCACACAGTTCTCTACAAACTTCAGAGTCAGAGTCATCTCCTTCTAGTCCTGCACCCTTAAGGCGTTCAACAAGAGTAAGAAACCCTCATCCTCGATATACTGATTTCATTGTTATTCTGCTATTGTTTCTTTACATGAACCTTCTAACTTTCAAGAAGCATAGTTAAATCCTCCTTGGCTGCAAGCAATGGCAAAAGAAATATAGGCTTTAGAAAAGACACATACTTGGGATTTGGTTGATTTGCCTCCTGGTAAGTCTGTTGTTGACTGCAAGTGGGTGTATAAGATCAAGACCAGATCTGATGGTTCTGTTGAACGGTATAAGGCTCGACTTGTTGCAAGAGGTTTTACTCAGGAGTATGGTATTGATTATGAAGAAACTTTTGCTCCAGTTGCTCGTATTACCTCTGTTCGTACCTTGTTAGCAGTAGCTGCTTTTAAACATTGGGAGCTGTTTCAAATGGATGTTAAAAATGCCTTTCTTAATGGTGATCTTGATGAGGAGGTTTATATGAAACCTCCACCTGGTTATGAGCATCCACCTAACAAGGTATGTTATCTTTGACGAGCATTGTATGGTCTTAAACAGGCTCCTCGTACTTGGTTTGCTAAGTTCAACTCTGTTGTTACTCAGTTTGGGTTTACATCCAGTTCTTATGATCATGCTCTTTTCATTCGGCAGTCTCAGCATAATTCCATATTCTTATTGCTTTATGTTGATGATATGGTTATAACTGAAAATCATGTTCAAGGAATTGTTGAACTTAAGTATTATCTTAGCCAACATTTTGAGATGAAGGATCTTGGTCACTTGACATATTTTCTTGGCCTAGAGGTTACATCTAATGGCTCAGGCTACTTTCTTTCTCAAGCTAAGTATGCCACAGATTTATTGTCTCGAGTTGGACTTACAGATGCCAAGGTCACTTCCACTACATTTGAGGCGAATCAAAAGATTTCTCCATTAGATGGCAGATCGCTAGATAACCCTACTTTCTATCGTCAGCTAGTTGGGAGCCTTATCTATCTTACTGTGACTCGCCCTGACATAGCGCATGCTGTTCATGTTGTTAGCCAATTTATGGTTGCTCCTCGGTCTACTCATTATACAGCTGCCCTTCACATTCTCCGTTATGTCAAAGGTACTCTTTTTCGTGGCCTACACTACTCCTCTCAATTGGAATTGAGAGCATATTCCGATACTGACTGGGCTGGTGATCCGACTGATCGTCGCTCCACCACTGGCTATTAGTTCTTCTTGGACGACTCACTTATCTCTTGGCGGAGTAAGAAACAGACTACTGTTGCTCGATCTAGTACATAGGCTGAGTATAGAGCACTTGCTAACACCACCTCTGAACTAGTGTGGTTGTGATGGCTTCTTCATGATCTTGGCATTTCTTTTTCCCATGCTACTCCATTGTGTTGTGACAATTGTAGTGCTATTCAAATAGCTCATAATGATGTTTTTCATGAGCGAACAAAACACATTGAGATTGATTGTCACTTTGTTCGGCAACATCTACTTCAGGGCACATTGACGTTGGAATCTGTTTCCTCCTCTGCACAGGTTACGGACCTCTTCACCAAATCACATCCACCTAGTCGCTTTCGTGACCTGACTTCCAAACTCAATATGATTTCCCACATGCCATCTTGAATTTGAGGGGGGTGTTAAAATATTATCAATGTACCCATTGTGCTAACCTTGTCCCCTTGTCCCTTGTGCCTATTCTCTCTGCAACCTTTGTGCCTCACCCTTTACACCAACCGTGCCAACCTTTGTGCCTTCTTGGCCATTTGCATGGCTCTTGCATGAGCATACTTCTTATTGGCCTTTTTATATATATATATATATATATATATATATATATATACTTCTCATTGATGTAATTTTGTACAGAACATTTATATCAAATATATACAAATTATTCATCCTCCACAACTCTTGTTTTACCTCATCCAATCTTACTTTCATCATAATTCATAGTTCATAGTTCATAGTTCATACGGATTTTTAAGTTGAACTCATTTTATTACCTCTAAACTTAACCTAATGAGAAAAGATGAGATTTTAGTTTGTGTACATAAAATGAGAAGAAGAGGCAGGCCCATCATCATGAATTCATGATGACAAAAGCTTGACATCATGATGATGATTGGTCCAAGGAAAGAAACCGGTGGGTCCCATCACAAATATTTGCCCACGCCTCCTTTCCAACTTCCCCAATCCCCCTTATGTCACACACACGCACACAGCCCCCATTCCCAATTCCAAACCCCCCGCCCGCCCCCTTCTTCTAAAATATAACAACTCTTTCACTTTCTGACCCTATTTTTTATCTCTTTTTTTGGTCTTTTCTCCCAAACTTGGCACTTATATATAAACCCAACATCAGGATTGAAATCATTCACCCAACAAAACCCAAAAAAAAAAGTCTTTAGTTTTCAAAACTAACAACACCACCCAAGCCAAAAAGACTGCTTACAATACATTACAACAAAGTTTTTGGTTATATGAGAGCTGCTTTTACTACTGCTTTAGCAAGTCATAGATTAAGGTTCTTGTCGCCAGCTTTGAAATCGTTTCAGACACCAAGTACAACTAACAGAACTAGAAACAGGATCATTGTCAGGAACATAATGTCTGAAACCGATCCATCCTCTTTCAATCAACCAAGATTGGTCACCAAGAAGGTTCTTGCCAAACATCAACGTGAGGGCGATGGTGCTGTTGTCAGGAGATGCATTGGAAGGTTTTTTCCCCCCTCACTTTCCTTGTGTTTGACTTTCTGGGTTGTTTTCTGTTTTCTCTCATTTTGTTTTAATCAGTTTGAATTACTTGTGTGTTTGCATTTGATTTCAGGAGTGAATTGAAGTCTTTGGATCCTTTTCTCATGATGGATGATTTTTCAGGTATGTTTTATTACCATAATAGCCTGTTGTGATTCTATGAATCGATCATTTGATTGACCATTTCTTATGATTATTTCTATTTATTGATTTTGCAGTGTCTCCTCCGGCTGGATTTCCTGATCATCCTCATAGAGGTTCTTGGATATCTCATGTCTTGACTCTTGATAAAAAATACAATCAAAAGACTATGTATCTTTTTTTTTTTTATATATTTATTATATTCTTCTGATGTAAAAAAGATTTCTGTTTTTACAGGGTTTGAAACTGTTTCTTACATGCTACAGGTACAATTTCTCTCTCTTTTTTTGTTTTTTCATTAATTTTGTTTCAAGATACATTCTTGATTAGAGTTTGAGTCCTTGAAGCTTGAAAGAAGGTTCAATGAGAGTAATGACTAAAATTTGAAGCTTTCTGGAATTCAGGGTGCTATCACTCATCAGGATTTTGCAGGGCATAAGGGTACAATTCACACTGGTGATGTGCAGGTAAGAATTTTTCTACTTTGAGAATGATTTTAATTTTGAATCAGAATTTGAATGAGAAGGATTTTAATGACAAATCTGATTTTCTTTTTCTGAGTTCTCATTCTGTTTGTTTCTTTCCATTTTGGGGGGTTTTGATTTCCTTGTTTTGAGCAGTGGATGACAGCTGGGAGAGGGATAATCCACTCTGAGATGCCTGCTGGAGAAGGTGTTCACAAAGGTTTGCAGCTTTGGATCAACCTGTCTTCACAAGACAAAATGTAAGAAACTTTTGGTTTACTTTTCTGTTTCTTTTCATGCATAATCCTTGATTCTGGGAAAGTTTTTACACCATATTTCAAGCAACAAATTATTCATTGACTTTGAAATCTTCTGTCTATACTTCAGACAAGGAAATTATTTCTACTCCTATTTTTAGCCAAGGAATCTAATCTGTATTAGTATTAGTATTTGTTTCTCTTTTTCCCTTTTTTAGAGGCTTTGACTCAATATATAAAGTATTCCTATTTTACCAGTAGGATAATGTTTTAATGATACTATAGTTGTATTTTTTCCCCATATAGTTTGTAGAGGCATGGGATTTTTTTTTTTTTTTAAATAACTTACCCATGGGGTTTTACAAGTGATATAAAAGAATAATGATTTTTTTGTTTGTTGTTGAAAAAAAGAAAAGGTTTGAGATTGCCACTGTTGTTAACCCATATCTTTCTGTCATTGTCAAGTGAAAAATCATAAGATCTTCTAGAAATATTCCTGTTTAGCAAAAATCCCAGACTATTTCCAATAGTTCACTACAAGTTAAGGAAGTAACTTTGCATATATAGTTATGAAAAATTCCTGATTGCATGCAGGATTGAACCAAGGTATCAAGAGCTTTTGAGTGAGGACATTCCAAGAGCAGAGCAAAATGGGGCAGAAGTGAGAGTCATAGCTGGGGAATCAATGGGAGTGAGGTCTCCAGTTTTCACCAGAACCCCAACAATGTTTTTAGATTTCAGTTTAAGGCCAGGAGCTGAAGTTCATCAAGAAATCCCAGAACCATGGAATGCCTTTGCATACATAATTGAAGGGGAAGGAGTGTTTGGATACCAAAACAAAACACCCATATCAGCTAACCATGTAGTTGTGTTTGGTCCTGGGGATGGTGTGAGTGTTTGGAACAGATCCTCAAAGCCATTAAGATTTGTGCTGGTAGCAGGGCAGCCTCTGAATGAACCAGTGGTTCAGTATGGGCCTTTTGTAATGAACACTCAGGCTCAGATTGATCAGACCATTGAAGACTATCAGTATAGCAAAAATGGGTTTGAAATGGCTAAGCACTGGAGATCTCATTGAGTGGGGGGTTGAAAAAGGGTGAAAGAAAGTTTTTAAGAAAAAATAAAAGGGCACCATCATTCATTCATTATCTCTATCTTTATCAGTCAATATCTCCATCCATAAGACAGTAGTCAGATAGGAGCTGAAAAGGAAAGATTTCCTACTCATTGGAGCAAAAAAGCTTCTAGAAAGATTCAAAGTGTAGCTGGAGGGAGAGTGAATTTATATAGTTTATCACTAAAGTCATGATGATGATTTGATGGGGTCAGCTTATCTTGGTTCTTACTATTTTTCTTCAACACAAGATTTTTATTACTATCTTTTTACTTTTCTTATTAGTTTTGGTGTAAGAGTTCTGTTTTCTTAAAATATATATATATACTGCCCCTTTTGATTTATTTCTTATGGTTTCTTTTCTTTCCTTCTTGTGTGTTAATTGGTGCTTGAAATTGAAATTGTGGTAGGAGGGTACCCTCTTTATTTATGTATTTATTTAAAATTGGGTTCCTAGTAATCATATTTGCTGCACCCACAGTTGACCTTCCACCTACAATCCACTTAGTAGCCCTAAAGTTGCTTCACCAAATCATGCAACCAAGCAACAAGTGCCCTTAAGTTGCTTCTTTAATGTTGCTATTGTGGTCCTATTGCAGCTGTTTAACAAAGCAGTCCCATTTTTGAGCATTAACTCCTTTTTTTTGAAAAAAAAATAATAATAATAAATAAAACACAACTTTAACTGTCATCCCAAGGAATCTGAACTAAAACCTGTCGAACCAACAACTATAGCACTTCCACAATTGTCTTCCATTCAAACTTCCAACTTTTAACTGGTTTATTTTGTTAAGCCCCGGTGCACCTTGGGCCTTGGTGGGGAAGTCTCACTTTAGTGAGTTTTTATTCTTATGAACATGGCTGCAACCATGGCAAGGAAGTTGGGACAAGGACAAAATGTAAATGTTCTGTCCAACAGAGAAAAAAAATGGGGGGGGGGGGGGGGGCTAAAAAAGTTCAAATAAGGGTCTAAACTTGTGAAAATGCTCGATTTATAGTCTAACCTATTAATTTGGTCAAATCAGGACTTAACGTTCTAATTTCGGCTCAAATAAGAGCCTGACAGGAAATAGAAGTAGAACCGTGTCACGTGCCGATTTATATGTGGTTAACAATCATGTCAAACCCCTATTCGAGCTGAAATTGGAACATTAGGCTCTAATTCGGTTTGCCCCAAAAAACCTGATCGTCAAGCATTTTCCTTATTGAACAATTAGCCAAAAAAAGAAAAGTAGTAGTATTTCTTTCAAACTAAACATACAGCATTAACTACAGCTGGCACTTGGCTACTTGCTAGTTACATTACATAATCTAAATTGCCTTAGTTTTGATGCTGCAGTTAATTGTCTGCTAAAACATTTGAAGAGAATTGGAATCTAATCAAGACCTGTTTTTGAAGGCAAAGGGATATTATCATCTCAAGTACCATGTTGAAATCTATGTTAAATCCCTGCACGCATGTTCAACTGTTTAATTAAAGATCTTTACTGATAAGTTTTCTTAAAGAAAAAACGCTAAGGATTAAGTTTGAGAGCTTAATGATAATCATAGTCACATCAATTGAGAGCTTTCTCTATTTTCATTATCTCTATCTGTTTTCCTGCTTTTCACTCTTTTTCTTTTTCCATTTTTAGGACAAACAACTAGTTAAAATGATACAATACAACATTCTATTGATAAAAATGAGAAAATAATGAATCTGATAACTATATATGAAAATTCCAAAATAAATAATACAATGTGAAATAAGATGGCCGCCTGCTTCATTTTAAGCAGCTACAGCTCTATTTCCAGAAACAAAAACTTTAAGGTCTTATTTTCTTTAACCCGACGACAATAACTTAACTATATAATATGAATAAATCTGTAATAAAGAATCCCTGAATATATATATCCATTGAGAAAACAAGCAAACAATCAAATCAACCAACCGACCAAATTGAATTAACAAAAGTGGGAAGGCCTCATCTTCACTTTGTGAATGAATGTGATCACCTGGAACAGCAAGAGAAACTTTGGTTTTGCTTTGATCCATCATTTTCACTTTTAGAAAGGGTCACCCTATTGACAGTCAACTCAGCTTTGTAAGTATCCGAGTTCAGGACCTTCCTGCTGACATTGTTGTAAATCTCTCGTATCACAAGCTCGAAAGCCTTCTTGACATTTGTTGAATCTAAAGCAGATGTCTCCATGAAGAACAACCCTTCTGATTCAGCCAGGCTTTTGCCTTCTTCGACGCTCACATCCCTGATACTTTCCAAGTCACACTTGTTGCCAACCAACATCCTTGCTACGGTTGTATCAGAATGAGCTGCAGAAACATCTTAGTAAGCAAAAGCCTTGACATATCTGAGCTTAAAAGCAAATAGTAACAAATTGCTGTTGGCAACAAAGCAAACAGAGAGTACAAATACTGCAAAACCTTGTGAAACAAATAGATAAGCTAAAGAAGAAAGATAAAAATCAAAAATATATTTTGGCCAAGTTAATTAATGTCACATTGAATCTTGGAAAACCTTTGGTGAAGATAAAAAAGGGAGGAAGAATATCAAAGGCATGTATGGCCCAAAAATAAGCTTCCTTCGGACTATAAAATTGATTGAGTTTGAGGGTCTCCTATCAGATGGACCAAATTAATATGAAATAACAAATAGGCGAGGGTTTGGAATCTTAGAGTTCTATCCAGATTCTCTAGTAGCTAGTCTCAACTCTCTACCATTAGAAAGAATAATTTTCTACCAGTCATCCGCAGACTTCTAAAAGTAAGAATTTGCATTTCAAATTGTTATATTCTCTACTCCTATTCCTCCTCAACATTTCTTTCCGGCATTGGAGGCATTAGTTTATTAGCATTACACCGGAAACTTCAGAGAGTCAAGCATCACCACTTACTAGGGAAATCACTAGAATGCTATGAATTGATACAGGCACTGAAAACTAAAACAGACACAAAGTGTCTGACAGATAAACATCCAAATATGAGAATAGGTTCTTCAATCTAGTTATTATCTTCTTTATTAGGTTTGTAATTGTTCTTTTTCCTTTTCAAAATCAATAATGTAGATAGGAGAACTTTATATTTACACAATCAGGTATATTAAATTGTGTTACCATGCTGAGTTACAAGTCTATTTCTATTGAACTTCAGAAGAAACATTCCATAACGTCAAGAGTTTGAAATGATGATATATATTTAATGATGAATATGAAATTTTACTTTTATATGGTTACAGTGATCTTAAATTAAGTTTATAGAAGTCTTTGAAGCATTTTCATATAGTTTATAAGGTACATACAACTCAAAATCCAACCCAACAACTTGAACTTAAGAAGCCCATAATGATTTATTGTTTGGTAGATATGCTTGAAGTGAAATTAAAAAGGCTTGGAGTACAATGACAGATTGACAGCACATTTTGGCCCTAAGTCTTAAATTCTTCGGTCATAGATAAATATAACAACTTACTCCTTTGAAAAAGCCACCTATTTGATCCTAATTGACTAGGCTAAATTTGAGATTTTTACAAGTGTACAACAAAATGGAGTGTCCTTCCCTATGTTTCACTAAACCATCCGAGAAATACTCAACAAATTGGAGTGTATAATATTGGTTAACCAGTTGGCTACTAGTCATTGTTTTATAGAGGTTAGACAGTAGAGATATGTAGTATGATATATGAGTAACAATGAAATTATTACGGGGTTGACGAAATGAAAGAAGAGTGCAAACAATACTGGGAGGCATAGGAACCATCTGAAAGCTTCAGATTTTAAGAAACAACAAAGAGTAGTGAATGGTTTAGGGCATTGAGTATTAGTGTCATGATCCAATCTTATTGTGCTTTTACAATTTTTTTAATACAGATATGTTAATTAGTCCTTTTTTTGAGAATGGAGCACAGGAGCAGGTATTTTGAAACTATACTGAATAATGCTCACTTGTGTTATATATATCAATATTCATTGTTGATCTCAGCAAGGATGTAGTCCAATTATCCTAACAATATCATGATAACCCCTTATTTTGACAACACCGGTTCCTAACTTCCTATCCTATAACATAAAAGAGTGAATATCACCACAAACCAGGGGGGAAAGAACAAATTGACCTTCACTGCTTTCCGGAACAATATATAGTAAACCAAGTTGAACAACTAAATCCAAGATCATAAGATTGCTGCTGAATGCAATCTTTTTAAAACCCATTTATAGATTACACAATTTGGAATATAATAATCTCACCTGAAAAGAGCACTATCTAGCAACATGCAACACAAGATACGAATTTGTAACATGCAAATTAGCTAATATCCCGTATGAAAAAGTTCTAAATTAACAGATATAATTCAACCTGGTGGGGTTGAAGTAAAAAGCATCAGCAAGCAAGTCCCTTTCTAACTGTGCCTTCTGTTTCCATTTTCTCCTAGGATCATTTGTAATTTTTGCTGTTTTCGGGTTTCTTTTAGCTTAAGGCTTAAACTTCAATCATTATAGCATCAGATCCAATCCTCTAACCAACCATAACCAATTAAATATACACAAATCAACATACAGAATCTTCAAAAAGGAACACAGAAAAAGTAAAAACAAACACCAACCAAACAATCAAACTGAAAATTTCCATGGATCTTCTTATGGCAGTCCTCTTTAGTGCCAAATCCGCCAAAAGCAAATGTTAATCCAAATCCGATCATACCAATATCACCAATAAACTAAAAAGTTACTATACCCCAATTCTCATCAGACCGACAACTAAACAACCACAAAATCATCTGGAAATTCATATAATTCAGTCAATCCAACCAATGCAAATGACCCAAAAAAGGAAAAAAGCAAAACAAAGAAAAGGGTAGTAATTATAAAAAAGGAAACAAAATTAGAAAGCAAGACTTACTCTTGAGTTCATCAAGCCAGCGACCGACACTGTCAAAGGTAGTTCTACGGCTGATATCATAAACAATAAGAGCACCAACAGCGCCTCTGTAATAAGCAGAAGTGACAGCACGGAAGCGTTCTTGGCCAGCAGTGTCCCAAATCTGAGCTTTAACTTCTTTGCCATCGATTTCCATGCTTTGGGTCTGAAACTCAACTCCGATGGTGGCTTTGGAATGTGGGTTGAACTCATTCCGAGCATAGCGAGAAAGGAGGTTGGATTTGCCAACTGCAGAGTCTCCAATTATGACTATCTTGAAAAGGTACTCTTCTCCTCCACCTTCGTCGTCTGATGACATGGCTGCTTTGCTTTTCGCCTTTTGGGTTTGGGATTTTACGGTGGGATTTTGGGTTTCAAGACAGAAAGGAAAAGTGGGGGAAGAGAGAGACAGGACAGAGTATGAAGTTGTGTCCGAAGCCTAGCTAAGCTGGCATTGCCAAAGACATACTGCGCATGAAGTGGGTTCATCATTCATTTTTATTATGGAATTCCTTATTTTATTTTATTTCATTTCATTTACTCCTACTTTTTAAATCAGATTTTTAAAAAGTTTATCGGACATCGGTAGTGGAATTATTAAGCCTGATTGCTTGAGTAAATCAATTTAAAAAAAGAAAAACCCTAGCTTTAAAGCTTAATAATGGGAATTCCATAATTGGAATAATCTAATATATACTATATATTATTTTTAGTGACAATGGAAATTACTTAAAGATCAAATTGAGGATTATTGTGGTGTCTCTTTTTGGCTTTTTTTGGTATTTTCACACTTTTCGGGTGACTAAAAAGGCCCTTGATGAATTTCCTCCCTTACTTTTCCTGCTGCCCTTTTTTGTAATTTACTATATCTATATTTATGATTAAGTGTGTTTTAATTAATTACATATGAATTGTGTGTGGATATTAGGATTTACCGGTTCAACTCCTATGTCGCAATTCCAAAGGATTGGTGCTATAAATGTATCTGCAATAATGGTTGATTCATGGGTAAACTATTGACATTCAAATTCTGTTTTCCTTTCGTCTTCATTTTTATTTGGGTGGGTTTTCTCTTCCCTAACATTTCTCTGAATTGGTTTCACATGAACTCCGTTCTATTTCCTAAAATTTTTAGGTGGACGTTGATAAGATCCTTCCATTTAATTTAGCAGCGCCTTAGGATGACATAACTAAAATGGGGAACTTTCACTTCTCACCGCAACATTTTGAGGTAAATCTGGATTTATCTGTTGATTATATTATTTGATTTTAAATTTAACATTTCCTTATTTTTCTTTTATTTTACAAAAAAGTTTTTTTTTATTTATCATTCGACTTCCTTTTTATTGAGGTTTCTATTAGTTGTTTATATTTAGTATGTTTCCACATTTCCAAATTCACAGTTAGCCAATGCTAAGTACAATCATTTTGTGATGCATTCTATAAATTACACATGCTCCTGCAAATGCTCTCAAGTAATTCAATTTTCCTACGACAACTATACATGCTCATTGACTACAAAAAATAAGGCATTCCTTATGCAGAAACCAAATTCTTCCACCTACCCGAGTTCATTAATTTAACAATTGCAATCAAGATTAAAAAATGACTGCAGCGTACAATTTTTTTTTAGATAATCAACACACATTTCAAACAACAATTAATATTAGCTTTATTTTGATGAATTATCTAAAGATGGAGGAGTAGAATATTAGCTTTATTTTGATTTATTTTGATAAATTACCTAGAGATGGATTAGAATTTAGGTAATGCACTTTTAGAATGAAAAGAGAGATCATGTGTTTTGCTTTATATATGCGAATTCTTTGTTTGGATGTATGAGTTTCTCCTAACTGATTAACTTACAACCAATGCAATATCTTCTTACTAATCGAATTAAACAACTACAAAAAATATAGCCCAAATAAGAAGATGACTGCAGCGCAAGCGCAGGCCGCCCTACTCGTATCAATTAAGGGGAATTCTGATAAACTCAATTAATTCAGAAATTGAGTGGTGTTTGATCCAATTAAGGGGAGCTCTTCTCATATTGGGTCGGGTCTCGACTAATCTAATATCAAGTCGTGTTGGATATACAAAATAGGAGGAACTCTTCTCGAACCTCACCTCTTACTCTAGTGGTAGGAGACTTGAAAGTTCACCTAAAGAGTAGGGTTCAAACTCCACTCTCCCCCCTCCTCTTGTAATGACAAAAAAAAAAAAACTCTTCTCACAATGAATTTTGATTAATCCAGAATTTAGTAGTGTCAGACTCTAAATTAAAAGATGGATTCCACTAATCCAGAATTTAGTAGTGGCAGACCTTAAATTAAAAAAACTCTTCGGATTTCAACTAATTGAATTTGAGAGTGCACTTGCGTTGAATACTTCTTTTCTCTATTGACAAAACTCGAATCCAAGGTCTTTCTTAAGGAGTAAAATTTTTCAAGCTCATTTTTTTCATTTAACTATGTAACTATTAAACATTAAAGAAAACTTTTTCCCAAAAAAAAAAATGGAAATATGATTATTCTACTACAAGTAGTGTTTTTATATACTATATATATAACCAGTGGCGGAGCCACTAAGGAGTAAGGGCGGCCATGGCTCCCCAAATTTTGGAAAATTAATTTTGGGTAGTTGTTTTATATGGGTGTAGAAAAATTACATGTTTAGCCCCTTCAAAAATATGAGATTGGCAACCCACAAATATTAAATGGGCTTTTAAAAAAAAAATTAGAATAAACAAAGTGGTCCAAAGCCCAATAACATAAAATTCGAGAACCCAATTGTCCAAATAGAATAAATTAAAGGTTGAAATCTCAATTTGGTACCAAACCTTTTAAGAAAATAACAACTTAATACCAAACCTTTTATTTCGTTCAATTTGGTACCAAACGTTTTATAAATGGTCCAATTTAGTATTTTTTTTCAGATGGCGTCAGAGAGTGAAATACACCGCTGTTAATAGCGCGTTAGATGAAGTTTAAATGAAAAAAATAGCCACGTGGCATTAAAATAGCCACGTGGAATTTAATTAATCTAAAATAAAAATTATTAACTCATATAAAATAAAAAAAACAAAAAGCCGAAAAAAATTCCTCTTTCTTCTTCTTCTTCCTTCCAAACCTAAGATCTAAACCCAGAAACCCCCATCTCTTGATCTCCGATTACAGATCGATTCTTCCTCCTCCGATCTTCCCGACTCCAATATCTCCTACGGACTCAATGTCAGCCAATCTCTAGCTAACCATGAATTGTAGAAATCGAAGGTGGGGGAACCGGACCGAAAAGCGAAGTGGCATTAGTGACAGATTGGAGACTAAGCGAATTCTGGTACGAACCGGAAACAACACGAACCGTTGCCCAAGAGGTCATTTATCTCTGCAATGGGTCCAATTATAAAGCAGCTTGTATTGCGTGGCCGACCCTCTAGACTCCGATGGAAATCAGGGAGTCCCCGAATCAGAAGCAGCTCTCCAGTCGAGACTGTCCTGAAATTTATTTGAGTGACACCAAGTCAGCTTCTTTTTCTCTCTTTGAGTGAAAAAAAAGGACAGCTGCCAATGCCTTTTCA
This sequence comes from Corchorus olitorius, assembly GCA_001974825.2. NCBI lineage: Eukaryota > Viridiplantae > Streptophyta > Magnoliopsida > Malvales > Malvaceae > Corchorus > Corchorus olitorius. Next base: position 61,944 of record AWUE01013209.1, read on the forward strand.
TTACCTGACTTTTTAAGCTTTCAAAGCCATGGCCGACAATCTTTGTTTCTTCACTAAGGTTAGTTCTTTTTTTTTTTCCTTATAATTTTCATTGTGGTTTTTATTTGGGTTTCTTTAGTTGGTTCCATTGTCGTTATCTAGAGTGAGAATTGGACTTTGAAGGTTCTGCTAATAGATTGTAATATTTTAGTATTTCTTGTGAATATTCCGATCTGGGTTTTTCTGTTAAAAAAAAAATGCAAGATGATCTTTGTCACTTTATTGAGATGAAAGCAACACCCAGATTTCATTTTCATGGAAAGATGTTTTTTTTTTCTTAATTAATTTTAATAGACATGTTGATTTATTTTTCACGTTAAACGTAATTAATCTAATAGTTAAGGTTGAATGCATATGTAAAGTAGATAGCTAATGTTTGGGTAATTTCACGTAGCTCCATTTCCTGGATTATTAACACCAAGTGAGGTGCTTTAATATTTGGTGATTCTTTAAATTTCAGGATTCGAAAAGAGGAAGACTTTAGTGAAATTTGATGGTCCTTTAATGTTTTCCGGTGATCGACGATAATAGTGGCGGTGGGTTTGGGTTCCGACGAAAGATTGACGGGTTGCCGGTAACAAGATCGGTGGTGGTTGGGTGGTGGCTGGTTGGATTTTTGAGCTTTATGTGTTCTTAGTGTTCTTCATTATCATTGTTGAGTTCTTGGCAAAAAGGGTTCTTTGATCCATTTTGGATAAGAAAATTTTAAAATCTTATGTTTTAGCTAAGGGAAAAAGAAATAAGACTAAAATTGTTAAAAAAAGCTTATTTTAGCCTAAAATACACGTGGAATAACGGAAAAGTGGATTTAACGGGGACTTTATGTGCGTATAATTCAAACGCTGCTGACAGGCCTGAAAAAGTATTAAATTGGACCATTTATAAAACGTTTGGTACCAAATTGGACGAATTAAAAGGTTCGCTATTAAGTTGCTATTTTCTTAAAAGGTTTGGTAGCAAATTGAGATTTCAGCCATAAATTAAAGGCTTATTTCGACTTGTTTTAATACAAATTTTCTTTTCTACTCTTTAATAATTATTTTTTAATTTGCATATATTCAATAATTGTCTATATAGCTTATCATATATTTATATCTTATATGTTAAATTTTTTTTTATATTAGATACAAAGCATTTTTGTTTGCCCCCAATATTCAAATCTTGGCTACGCGAAGATTAGCTCATTTGTTTATATACGAGTATGTTCATGTTATTATCTCGTTATGTTTTTTTTTTTTTGAGATAAGAATCATTTTCATTTCTTAAAGAGATTGATCCGTACACCGTTACATGATTCTTAAAAGGGGGATGATTCTTAAAAGGGGGAAAAGGACGGATTACTAATCATGTTATTTTTTTTTTAAAAGGGGGAAAAGGTAGGACATGTAATGATTATTAGTATGACCGTTAAAGAGTAATTTTAATATGTTTGCATGTTTAATGTTTCTTCGGACAAAGACTGCTTAGTTATTATAATCTTATTATTACATCATTAGTTGGTTGAAGTTCAAAACCAGAAAACCAGAAAATGAATAGACTAACGTACGTACATTATATATGTATGTAATAAAGTAGTAGTTAGATTTCCCACCAATTATTTTGTCCTACCTCTAACTGTTACTTTCATCTAAGACTGAAATTACTGTTATGGTCAAGTTTCAGACTTGTTTACCTATTGTAATAGAGACAAGATCAGAAGCAGTTGATGCAAAGACCCCTTTTCAAGTAACAAGAAAGAATTGGGTCTGCAAAATCCAATTGTAATTATAGGAGAGAGTTCTACATTTATTGAGATTTTAAGTTTGGATGAAAGACAAATTCAGTTAAATTGACAACAATGGCTATGTTTCAATGCTATTATTTCTGTTTTTGTCTATAAAAGTGGCCTCAAATGTAGTAATTACTAGGAGTATTAGGTAATACTATATCACAAAGGAATTAAGAAGCAGTGGTTACACGGAAATTAACAATCAAATCATATGACATTGACATTTTATGAAGGTTGTTGCAAGAATAAATACCCCAAACATCAACTGAATTCTTCATTCCCATCTAAGATACAAAGCCAAAACATATGTTACATGATTGATGAGGGACACTGAATCTAACAGAAAAAAGGGAAACTGAACAACAATTGATCTGCATTTGGAAATTCCTTTTCTTTCTTCTTTTTTTTTTTTTTGTTTTCCTTTTGCAACTCAACCTCTTCTTGATTAGGGAACAATGTCACTCCATTATATACACATTTTCGAGTTCTATACCTCTACTTGCATTATTCTGTCAAACTATGACAACAAAATTAGTCTTGGCTGCACTAATAATATCCTCCCCCACTTCAAAATTTTGGAAATCAGAACAAACAACTTCTCATTAAACCTGGTTAGCAAACATCATGACCCTTGTTTGCATCCGCATGTACAATTATCGAGTTCTTTGTGCAGTTTCTGCAACAGAGGAAACACATGTATCAGAAAAACTAGACAGAATTTTGCCAAAATGCTGGACTTTAAAGCCATCTATAACACGATCAGCAGCAGATACATACATGTTTACCACTTTGCTCATGATGCATATAGCAGATAAGTTAACGAATAAGATCAGAGCCAAACCAAGTTGTCTGGGACAATGAATAAGATTAAAATTATCTCTGCTACGTAAGGGAACTTGTCCCCAGCAACTTTGTTTGACTCTCTGGTCTGGATTTCTAAAATTTTGAAGTGGTAAACTGATTATTCCCGTCGTAATTTTACTTGAATATCAGGGGTGTCAACTGTTAACATCATGACCCTTATAGGAGGGACTGATGAAATAGCTTGGTGATGAAAAAGGAGGATGCCTAGACATTAAATGCCTATCTGAGAAAGGATTTGGGCTGTATCTTATATGGCCCCTAGACATGTGCTTTCTACACAACTCAAGCCTAAAGGATTAGGCTAAACCTTTGAGATACCACTGAGTTCCAATTCACAGAATTTGTAGGGAGTAAGGGTAAACTAAATTACATGTACGCCATGATGCACTAAAAGCATCAAGATTTCAGCTCTTCCAGTTTGCGCATTGCGCACGTGACATGGGCATATAAATACGCACAACACAGATAAATCACCTATTATGTTCAGAATCATAGCAATCTAATTCATGATCTTCAAAGAAACACATTTACATTACAAAAACACATAAATTTTGGTTGTAACATGATAAACTGACATACCTGAACTTCATTTTGAAGGCCTTTAATATGCTGCACGGCCAAGTCCAGCATGTCTGCATAGCTTGTTTGCTGCAAGAAATTTTAAAGGTACATCATAAGTTCGAAAAAGCATAACATAGATACATTGCAAAGGGATTCTTACATGATCATAAGGTAATGCAAGATTAAAGCAACTTCAAATTAGACTAGGTCTGAGGTCCAGTAAGGAAATGTGATTACCTTATCCATGTTAGGAACAAGCTCTTGTAGTTTCTTCAGCTTCCCACTTATCCTTGTTCTTCTCTCCTGTAAATTGAATAACAATGATGCTTGGTAAAAATGACCATTACTTGGGGAAAGAAACAATCTGTATATGCCCATGTATCTTAATAACCAATTGTAACTTGTAGTGTACAATATTTATGTATCTTTCCAACATAATAGTATGAACAAATGGCAGTGCGCATTATCAATGACCAACCATCATTTATATGACAGAAGGACAGAATACGATACTATTGGTAGTGATCTGTATGACCGAAAAGCTCCACAAATGAGGAGTCCATAAGATCCCCAAAGGGTTTGGCAGCTTGCTCTGGCCTTGGAGATGAAATAACTAACCATGCTCCTAAACTTTTATGTAGCCAAAAAGAAGAAGAAGCACAGATCATATTCTTGCACTCATTAGCTGCTGGCTAATACAGTACTTGTCACCTACTCCACAAAGGAGCAGAATTGAACATGCTTGTGCAGGTATGAGAGCTTTTACACTCCAGTCCAGTGGATGAATCAGGGAAGTATGGTCTATACCATGTATCAGGCCCTTGCTTGCTCTTTTCCTTTCTTGGATACCATTTTACATCCAACTTTTTACTGCCATTGATCCTCAAGAGCGCAATAATACTTTTCACGTGCACATCAAATAAAATTCCAAGCCAAAAAGACAAGAGAAAAACAAAAGAGCCGATGAAAATCTTGTTGTGGTTCTTCCATATCGTATCATGCCTAACAATGTGAAATTATCGTTCTGATAAGCAATGCTAAAAATGAATGATCAATGTGATACATAAATGAGTGCATGGCAAACAGCAATAATAATTCAGCATCATACTAACTATCGTGAACAATTCTTACAAATATTCCACATGCGCAAGGAATATAAAGAAGTTCAACTTGTTAGCAGAAGGCAAAGTCTGATAGAGAACTAGTGACCTAAAACAATTAAACAACCATTGGTTGGTCTTATGAACTTTCATTAACATCTGCATATATCTTTTTTCTATGAATAAGCAAATTCCATTCCTCACTAGTAACTCTATCTCTTGAATTTGAACTTACTCTCTCAGCAATGCTTCGAGGGTGAGTGGCACAGCCACGCTTGGCTCGGATTTTACAGGGCACAGAATCTTCAGGAATATGTAGCAGCTTTTCCACTGTGGCCATTTCAAGTGTCGTCTGGGGCAGACTAAACTGAAATAAATCAAAAGGAAGTATGTAAGGCCAACAATAATGGTTGTTAAGGACAAGACAGCAAAGCACATTGTCATTCATCATGGTGATTACAAATAATTGAACTCCGAAATATTCATTTTCTTATAAGATATAGGAAAAGAAACACCATTAAGTTATCCTTCCTTGATTTTTATGTCATTTAAAAGGGTTAAGAAATCTTAGTACCTGAGTTTCCAAGCCATTTAGACAGTTATAAATATCGCCATCAATATTTTTAGCCCTCTTGCTTGATGGGGCAGAAAACACAATGGAATTAGTATTATCCCATGAATCCATTCCAAAGCCAGCAAATGAATGTGCAGCATTATGGTGGTTTCCACTAGAGCTTACACCTTCAAGATTCTCACTTACTTCAGAGATCTGAGAAAGAGAATCTTGTCTAGTGAAGCTCAATTGAGACTTCAATCTTGACACTCCAGGGCCACCATTAGCACCTCCATGGGAGGTATAACTTCGGTTACCCCTAGTAACAGAAAATCCTGCAATATAAGGGCATCAAACTCAATATAGTCATTCATTAGGAACAAATAATTGAAATGTATAATCCACTTTTGGAATTCATATGAAACCTATAAATATTCCTAAAAAAGACAAACAATAGTTAAAATAAACATGAAAAAAGGCAAACTTTCTTACTCCACGGGTGCTTTGTCAGATTGGGCAACAACAACAAAGATCATCTACATTACTTTATTCCAACTTGTCCAACTTGCACGTTATTATAAAATATATATGCCCACCCCACAAAAGAAAATTCAATCTTAATATACATCTATGTCTATATATTATATCAAACAAATATCAATAGTAGAAAAAGTAAAATAAAAGCATAATATTGGATTCCTAAGAAACCGGTGGGGTCATGTGAGGCACGTGACAGATACCCTGTAAGACCTCATTTGCCACCAAAAAACATGGTGGGGTTGGTTTGCTTTGCGTGGATTGGCTACCTATTACGTTGTCTACCATTATTTTTTCTTCACTTTTGCTGTCTACCAATCCTTTTATTAGCACCAAAAATATATATATACTATCATAAAAGTTGAACGTGATTGGTTGAACGCTTTTGGATAATTCATTTTTATTCATAAAGGAATCCCCCACTCTAACCTAACTAATTCAATTAACATAAATTATAATCTATAAATTACTATGACACGAAATGTACAAGTCAATTTTTTCTTCTACGACTACAAATACATAAACAAATCATGCAACTTTTTTAAACTGCTAAATAATTAACTAAAACCAAAAAACTCGTATTGAGATACACTTTGGTACATTTCTATAACATTACTTGGGGGTAAAATATAACTTTTGGGGAAAAAAATAGTGTTCCCAGAACCCAAAACAAGGAAATAAATAAAAAGGGCCAAAGAGTATCTAAAAGACACTTTTTTTTTCTTTACAATAAAGAAACACACTTACATGCTTGTTTTTCATGGCCACCCTTTGAATTTCTAAAAATTAAAAAAAAAAAAACTTTTCGGAAAATAAAAAATGAAGGGTACAAGAAAAATTAAATACTACTCATACTTAGTACTAACATATAATAATGGAGTAATAGTAAAAGCTACTACAACCTTACACTAACTGCCATATTTATTCCAAATCATTAGTAAGTAATACCAAAGGCAATAAAAATGGCAAACCAAAAAAGAAAATCAGAACTAGTAAAAACCAATCTATTTTTCATAGAAGATTCATTATTTGCCTTATATATAAAAGTTAATTTATATTATGCAATTAAATTGAATAGAATGTGACATTTTTGTCAATGTGAAAATTGGGTCAACGCCTATCTTGTTTGAGAGTAATATAAACGCCCTAATAATAAAGCCAAATGCAGGTGAATTATTCAGGCAAAACGAAAATAAAAAGCCACCAATTAAATGAGAGAAAGCAGAAAAGGCCGAAATTATCCCCAAGTGGATAATGATTAATACAGTAAGAATATTATAAGGATAGAACCGTCATTTTAACTGTAAATTAAAGATGGAAAGATGAGAAAGAGAGAGTTACCATTTTCGGTTGTGAGGTGACTAAGGAAACCGGCAGGAGAGCTACGTTGTCTGAGCAAAGAGGAAGAAGAAGGTCCAGCGTAAGATCCATGGTGAGGAGCAGCCGCCGCTGAAACTTTAGGCGCTTGTGGATCATTGGATGAGCTGACTTTACAAGTTGACTCTGACGTTAAAGACGAGGAGTCAGCGGAGAAGTAGTGGCCGACGAGGGTAGGATCAGCCCCGATGACGGAATCGACGGCCGTGGTTAGGAGGGAGCCAGGGGCGGAGCCGTAGCGGGTTAGCCCGGTGTGGCCCATGGATTTTTGTGACGAAGATGACGAAGAAGATGGATACATAGCTTCTCTTAACTTAGAAAAGGAAGAAAAAAAATTAGAATTGAGCTTAAAAGAGAAAAAAGAAAACAAAAAAATCAAAGCTTTGTTCAAAGCTCTTCAAAGGGGGAAAATGGAGTTAAAAAAAGGAGGGATGCCTTGCCTTGATGGGGAAATGTCTTATGAGGTTTTGCTTCCATCACGGGTTGGTGATTTTTGTTACGTCACCACTCCAAACTTTTCAATTTATATTTATCTGAGTTGGCATGGTTCACGTGTTTTCCACATACCCTTTCTTTTCTCTATTTTTTTTTATTTTTTTCACTATCAACCTTGCCTAATTCATTTGTTTATTTCCTTTTCTTTTCATTTTTGTCCTTATATTGTACATTTCATTTATATTTATAAATATATATATATATATATATATATAGATTCGAATAATTAATTTTTAAGAAATAATAGAGTTAAGGCAAAAAAAAAATCACTATTACATTTTAAGTACGTAGTATATAAACATGAGAAGATTCGATTTATTAATAGTATAATAATAAAGTGCACCTCATTTATATTATATATATTGTAATTTTATGAATTCTTAATTAATTTCAAATAATTAACATAAATATATTTAAAGAATTTTAATAATTTATAATTGTGGTTGTATTTATTTTATATATTCTTACAATTTTTTTTTCTATTTTTAACATTTTTCATAGATCACTGATGAGTTTAAAATAAAAAAGAGATTTGAATCTTGTACGTTATTTCTAAAAGAGAAAATTTATGAAGCGCGTAATGAAACAGTCTTAGGTCAAATCACGATTATAATTGCCTATATAGCTACCTAGAATTGACACCTAGCTAGCTATCCATTTTTGAAGTTGATGATATATAGTACCAACATGCAATATGAAACAAGGAAGGGTGATTTCAAGTAAATTATGAGAAGGGGTTGATAGCATCACGGAAACACAAAGTTGAATCACTAACATGGATGGCTCTAGGGTTTCAATTAATTGTCCCCATTATATACCTATATGAATAATTAAGGATCAACTTGTAAGATTGATCTACTTTTGGGGACTCTAAATCTATAATTAATTTGGATATACCCTAAAAGGCTACAACCTTAATCCACTATATGAAAATCTTGATTCAAGCTTTTAACTATGAAGTAAGAAAAAAAAAAAGAGTTGTTTTCCAGGTTACTTTGTATTATGGCATTTTCTCAACGGGACTATCATAAATAGAATTATTATAAAACTCTGGATGACTATCGAGATGACAAGTTGACAAATTTTCTAATATTTTCTCTCTTTCACCTGTGAGTGTCGTATACACTCCAAACAAAATTATAATCAATTTTTTATTCCAATAAAAAGAGGAAATTATAATCACAACCACAATTAGCCATCAAGTGGGACTTCCACTCTGAATTCATGAATCAATTAGCTAGGTTTTGCAGATCTTTTCATCTATTTAATTTGCTTAGAAATCATCATCAATTTTCTTCTTCTTTATCAAGTCAACTGAGCTATCCATCAATACTGAAAACTTGAGCAAAACTGCAAAATTCAATTCATTTAAGATGTGTTGTTAATATGGGGGCATGTATGGGCTTGAATCACTAATTTTTCTATTTTTGATTTGGGATATAATTGTATAAAAACAAAAAAAGGGAAAACATTGAGTTCCCAAGGAAGTCAAAGAAATAGAGATGGGACCATATATTTGTGGTTGGGAGATCATACATTGAATCTTACCAACCTTCAGAAGAGGAAAGTTCAGTTAACCTAGCAAATATATTGTTTTTTCCATTAAGATAGACATATTATTTATTTTATTATAGCAAGTTGAACTTCAACTTTTGCAATTGGAATTGGCCTTAATTGCGACAAATGATAAATCAGCCTTTTCCTTCACTCACCACTAATACAACTATTATTTTAATTAAATTAAATAGTAATATATTTTATGTATATATATTTAGAAAAATGAAGGTGAGCAAGTCACAGTCAAGCCTCACAGACCAATCATGTTTAAGTGCATGAGCATGTGCTAGTTATAGGAAAAAAAGGACAATTATTTTGTGTCAAACTTGTAAACCAATCAAAACTTCGCAAGCATGCCCAATTGGAACTTTCCTCTTATTTATACTTCGTATATAAATGGTGGGATTCTTGCCTTTTCTTCCCCTACCTTCTTTCTTTCCATTGTTTGTTAGATTTAATACCTTTTCCAAAGAGTTCTCCACCAATAAAATGCCTCTTCTTGAGTTCAGTGGGACACTGGGAGGCGGGAGCTGTATATGGCTATTCAATTTTTTTTTTAATACAATGCCAAAGTTATATGGCTATCCAATTTGAAGTTAGTTTTTTGAGATTTTTCAGCAAAGTTTATTAGCACAAACCAACCGGTTTTCCTAACGTTTAACGTTTGTTTGGGGTTTGGTTGAATGAAAAGGATTTGATGTAATGTCTTGAGTTCGAATATTATGACGGATGAAAATATGAGGTGAAAGAATTTTATACTCGTATGAGATCCGATACAACTCGATTTCGAATAAGTCATGATTTAAAAAATATATATATCTATAATATATAATATAATATAATATAATATATAAAAAGAGAAGTAAAAGTACCAAAAAATCAGTTGAGAAATCTCACCACATTCACCCAAGAATAAATTGTTAGGGATATTTCGGTACTTTCGTGCTCGGTTTTTTTATTATTTCGGTTGATGATTGAGGGTATTTTGGGAAGTTTGGAACAAAGTTACTATTAGAGGGTCCCACTCTCAATAAACAAATCATTTTCTTGCTAAATTATTTATCAAATGATCCCCATACTTTTATAATTTATGCTATTTAGTCTCTCACTAATTCTAGGTTGGACGATTGAACGTTTCGGCTTAATTCTTTTATTTTTTGTTTTGCTTATCCGATCAAGGTGATTCAAGTGTCTATTAAAAGATAAGGTGATTCAAGTGTCTATTAAAAGATAAGGTGATTCAAGTGTCTATTAAAAGGTAATTTCATGATCTACAACTTTCATTAAGAACTCAAAAGCCAATTTTAATATTTTGATTCTAAAAAATGCTTTTGAAATTTTGTGGTCTCGGTTGCCGATCTATCTAATATTGTATAATTTTCGGTCCACTTGTTCGATTGAGGTTCTTTAAATGTCGGTTAAAAGGTTATTGTGTGATCTTCGACTTTCGTCAAGGGCTTAAAAGCTGAATTTGATTGATGAGTTTCATGGAGGGTTCAAGAGGGAATTTGTCACGCCCCGACCCGGAAGTCGAGCGTGAACAACCGCCGCGTCTCCTTGAACTACGTGCCGCGCGTCACTCGTATCCAAGGTATCACGAAGTGTCGATACCAGATCAAAACAATAAGCACAGGAACATAGTATAAATTTTAAATACGTTAGTTTAAAAACTCAAAGTGAAAACGAAATAGTCAAAAACAAAATAATAATAATAAAAGTATCCAAAAATTAAAAATCAAGTCAAATCCAAATAGTGAGTTAATAAATAGGCACAATGAATGGCAATTAAGTAGTGAGAAGTACTACTAAGAACAGTGATAACAGTCTATGCCACCGACTCGACCAGCCAAGAGTGCGCTGAGTCCTAACTACTTAGAAAACACAACAAGAATTGAGGGGTGAGTACACGAATGTACCCAATGAGTGAGCCACCCTCAAAAGAGAACCAGAAGAGGGTGGGGTGCACTCACAACCAAATCAGTTAGGAAAAACCAACAGTTATAAAAACAAAGTCATCTATCAAAACGGGTACATAAAATCATTTTTCATTTCATAAAACAAATGGGCTGCCAATAAAACCTCTCCGGAGTGACCTTGGCCCAAGTCAACCTCCGGAACCGTCAGGGGCATTTTCGTCATCAACAAATAATTAGTACAAATACCATTTTACTTATTTTTCCAAACAAGCCCGTTCCTCTGACGTTAGCTTGGGTCCGGTACTGTGTGGTGGTCGCAGCACCCAATTTAGCTCTCCCATGCACACGCCGAACCGGTAAATAAATAATATATGGCGTGTCGGGCCTGGAGCTACGAACCATGTGGATCCCAAACGAAAGCCATGGTCCGTTAAAATAAATACACCAGCGCTGGGTCGCGTCCGAGACGCTCCACCAACAAGTCATACGTACTCCTGGAGCTACGCCCATAAGTAGGGGTGTAATCGAGTCGAGCCGAGCCGAGTAGTGAGCTACTCGAGCTCGAGCTCGACTAAAAAATTTGAGCTCGAGCTCGGGCTCGAGCTCGACCGAGCTCTGGTTTTGCTGTTCGAGCTCGACTCGACACCGAGCTCGAGCTTATTCGAGCTATTCGAAAGCTCGACAGACCCAAAACAATATTGGATTATTTGTTCCAAAAACTCTATTTTTCCTTCAAATAAAGATATGTAGAAGCTTCTCAGAACAATTTGTTCCCCTCATTTCAGAAAAAATAGGATTTAAAAATTTGTGATTTTAACGAAAACAAGACAGATCATAGCTTGAAATTTTGGATTTGAAAAGTTTTGAACAAAGGAATTTTTTAAACATTTTCTCACCTGGAACCAAATCAGAACATAGAACTCTTGCCAAAAGAGAAATAAAAGCCAAAAGGAAAGATTGTAGCGTTAACCACTAACCGGCAAGAACAATGGCAAGAACAAGTGAATTGATATCTATTAGCAAGCTCAACTTGAGAAACCCTTGATTTCTATCTTGTTAATTGTCGGAAAATGGAAGGGAACAGACGAGTTTGCGGAAAGGGGCGGCGTACGTACCAGATTTGAAAGGTTGAAGAAGGAAATATTAGGTTTTAATACATTTTATTGAATAGACATAATTATCCCTATTATCTAACACCCCTAAATTACTTAAGTAAGGTTAATCTAGTAATTTCATAATAATATCAGGGAGCTCGATTAGGCTCGACGAGCCTTCGAGCCGGGTATTAAACTACTCGAGCTCGGCTCGTTCGACTACTCGAGTAGCTCGAGCTCGAGCTCGGCTCGAATTTTCCGAGCCGAACTCGAATTTTTTTCGAGTCGAGCTCGAGTAGCTCGCGAGTAGTACTGTATCGCTTACACCCTTACCCATAAGTCCCCGTATGCTTGAACAAGTTCCTTAAAACAAAACCAGGTTATTCATGCACCCAAAATCCTTTATCAAAACATTTTATAAATCATTTATATAGAAACACTAATAAAACATTTCCTTAACAAGTTCTCCGTTGAGGATAGCCCACTCACAATTCAGGGGACTCGTATACCCCCAAAGTGAATCCACAGTGAGCCTAACTGGTGTCTCGATCAGCGCCTCGGCCGTCTGATTGAGAAGTGCACCAAACACAAGAAAATCATTAAAACCAAAAATCATAGATCATAGTAAAACCAAGATAATCAATCAAAACCAGGATAATAATAATTAAAGTTTATAAATCACAGTAAAACAAAGACAATCAACCAGAACCAGGGTAATAAACCAAAATACCAAAACAGTCAGATAAAATAGAAAGAAATCACAAGAAACACATAACCCAACCCCAAGATCTCACTTAAACGATCTTAGCATGTCTATATAAGTCCTTCAAGGTTGTAAGATGAGTTTCAAATTCGTAATGCACAATCTAGAGTTCAATTAATCACTTTCGACGTTTAAAGGCAAAATTGTAATTTAGTCAACCAAGGGTAAAATGGTAATTTTAACCGACCAAGGGTAAATACGTAATTTTAACATCCTAAGGCTGATACGGTAATCCTTTAACCTTACATGTTCAATTACAATGTTCAAATAAGCCAAATCCTTTTCTAAGGGCAAAATTGTAATTTTACTCGTTCGAGGGTAAAATTGTCATTTACACTTATTATAGGTTTCACAACGTACATACGAATTTATTGATGTGAGCAACATAGTCGAATTCTCTCAATTTCCACCCTTAAGGGTAATTTCGTAAATTTGACGACAAAGGGACATAATGGTAATTTAGTCAATCAAGGGTAACATGTAATTTTTACCCAAAAGGATCACTACGGTAGCTTTCCAATTCTGAAAGTGTGATCTAGAAAACTAATTACTTGTATTACCCTAACATGGGTAAAAGGGTAATTATACCTATCGAGGGTATTACGGAAATTTTACTCTCTTAGAGTACGATGGCATTCTTTACGTGTTCTAGTCGTTGACCCTAATCGGTCTGATTCGAAATCGCAACTTAATAGGATAAGTTAGTATACTTTGACTAACTAGGGGTAATATGGTAATTCAACCACTTAAGGGCAAAACGGGAATTTATGTTTTCACAAATATCACGGAATAACACGTGAATTATTCAGACCTATTAAGATAAGCGATGTGGTCAGATTGTCAATTTGATCATCTAGAGGTAAATTCGTAATTTAATGTATCTAAGGGTAAAATCGTCTTTTAACTCCTTAATAATTTTCCATTAATTTATTATCCATAATTTTCTATTTTCTCTTATTTCTCTCTCTTTTTTTTTCCTTTTCTTTTCTTTTCCCTTTCCCTTTTTCCTTTCCCCCCTTTTTTTTTTGTTTTTGTTTTCCCTCTTCCTTTTCCTTTCCTCCTTTCTTTCTTTTTCTTTTCTTTATCTATTGGGCCGCATTGGCCAGGCCCAGTGCAAGCCTGCTAGGCAGGCCACTCGGGCTGGGCCATTGCTGGCCCGCCTGGCTGGCTGTGGGGCCAAGCCCAGCGCTGGCTAGGCCCAGCGGCAGGCCAGCCAGTGGCCTGCTGGCTGTTTACCGTCGGCCTTTGGTCTCACCAGCCGGTCACCGGAATCTGGAAAATTCCAGATTCCGGCAGCCCATCTTTTCCCCATTTTTTTCCACTATTTTCTATAATTCCAGCCCCATTTTTATCATTTCCTCACTCCTAAACAAAAATATCAAATATCCAAAACCACATAAACACATAATCAATAACATTTTCCAACTTCATTCAAAATCAAAATCACTTACCCCAAAATCCAAACTCGTACGAGCTTGTTTGGCATCGTTTCCGTTTCCTGTTTTCTGTTGCCAATTTTCTGTTTTTGGAAACAAAACAGTGAAAACATGTTTGGCAAGCTGTTTCTGTTTTCAAAAATTTTGGAAACAGAAACAGTGTTTTGGAAAAAAGTGGAAGCAAGAATTTTGTATTTTCATGGTTTTCCAAAACACTTTCAAAACACAGAAGTACAATGATGAACAGTAACTCACATGCTTTTTAACTATTTTTTTAGAACTTTTTTTATTTAAAAACATACAACCAAAATATATATCCAAACATGTTTTTGTTTTTAAAAATTGACAGCGCAACAAAAACAAAACAAAAACGAAACAAAAACAAAAAACAGAAAAACGAAAACGATGCCAAACGACCCCGTAATTTATACTCCTCCAAGTGGCCTCTTTAGACATCAATTTCCTTGCTTCAACCTCCCAAACACAAAGTAAGTTAAAATCTACCTTCAAATAACTCCAAAATATCAAAATTTTGACTAGATTTTTACCTCTCTTTGAGCTATCCAAACTTATTCAAATAACCATGAAATTCTAGGCCATTTATAGCAAACGAAAAGGCTTGGAATGGAGATTATTCTTCTTTGTTTGCATGCTTAATTTGAGGGGAATTGGAGTTGAAGATTTTAGAGAGAAGAAGTGGAATAGCTTCGTTTAGAGAGAGAGAGAGAAAAGTTGAAGTTTGAACAGAGTGGAAGAAAAGAAGAAGAGAAATTGGTTAATTTTGTACCAAGAGATAAAATTACCTTTTTGCCCCCCACTATCCCTTTTTTCCTCAAATTGGTCCAAATAAATTCCATTTCCTTCAATTTGGCTCAAACTTCTCAATTTCAATCAATTTCATCCTTAACAATACCAATTTTAATTTCTAATTAAAATATAAGTTAATTCAACATTAGTTTAGGCTTCACAGAATTTTTATGTTTGGTCTCCATAAACAAATATTTTTTTGCTGGATTATTTATCAAATGATCCTTATACTTTTATGCTTTATGCTTTTTAATCCTTTACAATTATAGGTTGGACGATTTAATGCTTCGACTTTTATTTTTGTATTTTTTGTTCTATTTGTCCGATTAAGGTGATTCAAGTGTCTATTAGAATGTGATTTCATGATCTACAACTTTCATGAAGAACTCAGAAGCCAATTTTAATGTTTTGATTCTAAAAAATGTTTCCAAAATTTTGTGGTTTCGAATGCCGGTCTATTTAATATTATATAATATTCGGTCCACTTGTCCAATTGAAGTTGTTCAAGTGTCGATTAAAAGGTTATTGTTTGATCAAAGACTTTCATGAAGGGCCCGAAAGTTAAATTTGATTTACGAGTTTCATGAAGGTTAACCGAAAAACCAGTTTGAAAACCTCACCACATTCACCCAAGAACAAATTGTCAGGGGTATTTCGGTACTTTTTGCTCATTTTTTTTGTTATTTCAGTTGATGGTTGAGGGTGTTTCGGGAAGTTTGGAACAAAGTTACTATTGGTGGGCCTCGCTCTCAATAAACAAATCAATTTTTTGCTGGTTTATTTATCAAAGGATCCCTATACTTTTATGCTTTATGCTATTTAGTCCCTCACAAATTTTGGGTTGGACGAATTTACACGTTGCCTTTTATTTTTGTATTTTTTGTTCTTTTTGTTCGATTAAGGTGATTCAAGTATCTATTAAAAGATAATTTCATGATCTACAACTTTCATGAAGAACTCAGAAGCCAATTTTAATGTTTTGATTCTAAAAATGCTTCTGAAATTTTATGGTGTTTGTCTATCTAATATCGTATAATTTTCAGTCCACTTATCCGATTGAGGTTGTTCAAGTGTCGGTTAAAAGGATATTGTGTGATCTACGATTTTCATTAAGGGCCTGAAAGCTGATTTGATTAATAAGTTTCATGGAGGTTCAAGAGGGAATTTTTATGTTTTGTCTCCATAAACAAATCATTTTTTTTGGATTATTTATCAAATGATCCTCATACTTTTATACTTTATGTTATTTAATCCTTTACGATTATGGGTTCGACGATTTAACGCGTTGGCTTTTATTTTTGTATTTTTGTTCTATTTTTCCGATTAAGGTGATTCAAGTGTCTATTAAAAGGCGATTTCATGATCTACAACTTTCATGAAGAACTTAGAAGCCAATTTTAATGTTTTGATTCTAAAAAAATGCTTTTGAGCTGTTTACCTCAATTGCCAGAACATCCCGTTGTGGAGCGCGAGTGGTGTCTAGTATATATATATATATATAAACGGCTTATTACAAAAATAGATTCCTAAACTATACAAAAAGTGTTAAATAAGCCCCTGACTTCAATTTTGGCCAATTCAATCCTTAAAAACCCAATTTTGGTCAAATAAGTTCTTCTGTCATGCGAAAAAGCCATGTCAGAATGCCACATGACCTGAAAATGTCACGCTATCTCAGTGTAATTTTTCCGGAAAAGAAAAAGTTAAAAATTTGAATTCTGAAGTCATTTTTAGAAAATTTATTTTCATGTCACCAGTAATTTTTATTTATTTTTTTAAAATTTTTTTCTTTTTTCAAAAGTTCTACATTAATGTGGTGGCATTTCAAGCCATGTGGCATGCTGGCATGACTTTTTCTAACAGCAGAAGGGCTTATCTGGCTAAAATTGAGTTTTTAGTGGCTCGATTGGCCAAAATTGAAGTTCAGGAGCTTATTTGACACTTTTCGTATAGTCCAGGTGCCTATTTTTGTAATGAGCCATATAAAAACTAAGGGTTTAAATTATATTAGGATCATCCTAGAAACGACCTAAACATTTTTGAACCAACATCAAATCTTAATTTGCACCCTATCTCACCAAAAAAAATTCTTATTAATCACTTTAATCTAAACTTAATCTTAGTTAAAAATTAAAATTTACAAAAATGACATAAAAAGAAAAAAAAAGGTTGATATAAGAAATTGAAATAACTGCTCATAGGGGGAAAAACTTCTAACCCTAGAAAATATTAAGAAAATTAGGATTTGAAACTAATTTAGGCCTACCCCCTGAGAATTTGAAATATTTTTGAACACATTAAAAAAAAAACCTCTGACTAGATGGTATTGAATTAAATCACATTTAACAACAGAAAAAAAAGTATTTCACACCCCAAAAAAATCTTCACGTGAAAAAAGAAGTCACGTTAATAAGATTAAAATAGGTTAACAAAGTTCTCTCGGTGCACATTAGCTGGGCTAACTTTCTCGAGAAACTTCACTAAAATCTCGCCAATTTCACTTCTATTTCCATCGATTCTCATCGTTTCTCAATGATTTCAACTTGATTTTGGTGGATTTTTTCATTTGATTTCTCTATTTTTCTCATTCTTTCTGGATCTACTGATGGAAAACGAGATCATGGCAGAAGTAGGGAAGATTGAAGATGAAGAGCTATAAACGAGAACCTGGCCAGTGCTTTTTATTGATTTTTATTGAAGATGTTGGCCTTACGTCTATACAACCAGTGAATCGGTAGAAGCAGATCTTGCATGCGCCGAAGGAGGTGTATGATTCTGGCACATCTGAGTGGAAGCATTATGTCATCACTCAGTTTATGGGTAAGATACCTAATCTGAATCTATTTCAACGTGTCATAAATAAGCTTTGGGGGAGAAAAGGGCCTTGTTAAGATTACTGAAATTGATGATAACCTCTATATCATTCAACTGTTTGATGAGTTTACTAGGAATTGGATCTTAGAAAACGGTCCATGGCATATCCATAACAGGCCTCTGTTTATTAGAAAATGGGAACCAGGATGACCTCGACTGATTTTCGATATGAAGAGATTTCCATTATGGATATCTCTTAGGCAGGTTCCCCTTGAACTATAGGCTTGGATTGAGTTTTCTTGCTAGTAGCTTTGGGACTCCATTATACATGGATAGAGCCACTGCAATGAAGCAAAAGCCTTATATGGCCAAAGTATGTGTTGAAGTTGATTTGGATGCAGTGTGTCGCAACGCGCGGGTCTGAGGGGATCCGCGGCCCGCGACTTTGGGGAGAACTACTACTGGAATCTATCTACGGAGTCGCCACTAATCTTTTTTTTAACCTAGGTGTGATTAGCCACCTATTAGATTATTAAATTTAATATTGACCTAAGCTTGGCAAAGGTGACACTAAACTTAATAAACGGTCTTCTAACCAGAGTTCTAAAGGTTCGGGAGTCGGGTATGCGTGGGGAAGGATTAGCACGCCCACGACGCCGTCGAAATGACGGCACTGATTAGTCTAGGATTAACTGTTGGTTTCTATGGTTGGTTGTTCTATTCTTGTCGTAACGTGCGGGTCCGGGAACCCTGTCGCTCCGACTTGAATAACTGGAGTCGCCACTAACCAATTTCTAGGTGTGATTAGTCACCTATTTACCATTGAAACCTAGTTAGGTCTCACGCTTGGCAAAACCTGACTAAACCTACTGGTCTAATCTTCTAACTTAAATCCAGGTTCGGGAGTCCGTTACGTTCAGGGAAGGATGAGCACCCCTGAGACGCCCGTCAAATGACGGTACCATTAGTCTAACCAGATTCTATGTGGGTCAAAATTAAATTGGTTGATTTTATCCTAATCCTTCTTATTAAGAAAATTATTAAAATAAATAAAAAAGGGTAATAGATAAATAGGAAAATAAGTTAAAAAAATAATTTAAAAAAATAAATAGGTTTAGAGATAAATAGATACAGAGAATAATAGATAAATAGGTAGTTAAAAAATAATAATAAATAAATAAATAGATAATAACTAAATTAATAAATAAAAAGATAAATAGTAAATAAATAGATAATAATTAAAAATAAATAAAAAAGATAAATAGTAAATAAAAAGATAATAGTTAAAAATAAATAAATAGTAAATAAATAGATAATAGTTAAAAATAAATAAATAGATAAATGGTAAATAAATAGATAATAAAAAAAAAATAGTAAATAAATAGATAAATAGTGAATAAATAGATAATAGTTAAAAATGTAAAAAGAAAAAAAATAGTAAATAAATAATAAAAAAATCTTTTTGGTCTTTTTTGTGTCTTTTCTCTAATTAATGCATGTATGCAAATGATGAATGCAAAATCAAAATTATTATACCAATTCACGTAGTCTTGGGTTATTGAGAATTCTTTTCGAGATATATGCACGGAACTCCGAAGCATCCCGAAAGAATCCTCTCATCCTCAGAGACATTCAATGAGCCCCGAAAATTCGATCACTCGTGAAAGCCCCTTCTTAGGAAGACTATGATTATTGGTTATTTAGTGGCATGACAATTAATAATCACATATAAATTAAAATGCATAATTAAACATGAATGCATATGACCTAACCCTAATTTGGTTTTAATTAAAAGAAAATTAAATCTAATTAAAATTGAAATATAATCAATTATTGAGCAATTAAAACTAATGCTAAGTTAATTATGAAATTAAACCATTAATATAAACAATTAATACCCTAATTGCATGAATTAAAATTAGACAAACCCTTAATCGCATGAAAAACAAACTGTTACATACCCAAACGAATAAATTAAAAAAAAATCAGTGGCCAAATCGCATTAAATCTCAAATTAGATTAAATATCTAGGACTAAAATAATCTAAATTAAAACAATAGGACCTAATTGCACAAATCTCAGGGACTTATGTGAGCAAGGGATGAACTTTCTGTCTTTATGTGTATCACATAACAATTTAAAGGATTAGATTGCATTAAAACAGAAAGTTGAATTTATGGCAATAAAAAAAAATAAAAAAATACAAAACAGGAGTACATATCAAACCGAAATCCCAAAATCAAAACAAAAATTTTAACGCATAATCTAAATAAAATCAAGAAATAAAGTAAAATAAAATAAAAAATAAAAACTCAATTAACAGGCATATGAATCGTGTCTTCAAAATCATTCATTCCAACAAACACAAGATTGATGACCAAATTGGCATAAGAGAAAAGTAAAAGGGCTATGAAAGAAATTATACCAATTGAAACTAAGTTGTTGAATTGGTGGGTTTCACGCTGGTAAATTTTGGGAAGCGTGAAATCTTTTTTTTTATTATTTCTTCTTCCTATTTCACGTTCTTCCTTCCTCTGCCTATTATTTCCTCTGCAAAATTTTTCGAGAGAACTTTTCTTTTTTTTTCGGCTCTCACTTTTTTACTTAAAAAAAAAAAACTCCTGCTAACCCTAGAATTCCTTACCCTTTTATACTACCCCCATTGAGCCATTCCCTTTTAGGTTTGGGCTCCATTTACATGAAAAGAAATAAGCCCATTTACATAAACCCACAAAATTAAAGTATGAGCCTTATCTTAAACTAAGAAAAAAAAATGGGCTTATCCCAAAAAAGAATCAACCCAAATTTTTAGTGTCTACAGCTGCCCCTCTTTGTGGACTTTCTGAGAATCTTGAAAGACGTAAAGGCGTTCTTTTCGTATTTCTAGATGAATGGGAAGTACACAAAGACGTAGACACTGTTGTGTTTAAACTCTTTTGCTTCTTTCTGCTCGTACTCTTCAATCTTGAACTTCTTAACCAACCGCACTGGATCATTTAAGATTCAATCTTGACCACGGAAACTTTTCTTGGAACGACCATGCTGGATCAATGTGAAGATCAACTCTGCTCATCGAAAACTTCTTGAAATGAGATCAACTCTGATCATAAAAAAAATCTTCTTGAAAGGAGATCAACTCTGACCATATAAAAAACTTCTTGAAATGAGATCAACTCTGACCATATAAAAAACTTCTTGAAATGAGATCAACTCTGATCAACAAAAACTCTTTGAAACGAGATCAACTCTGATCATCGAAAACTTCTTGAAATGAGATCAACTCATAAAAACATCTTGAAAATGAGATCAACTCTGATCATAAAAAACTTCCTGAAAGGAGATCAACTCTGATCACCGAAAACTTCTTGAAACGAGATCAACTCTGATCATCGAAAACTTCTTGGAATGACCGCACTGGATCATCTGAAGATCAACTCTGACCATTGAAAACTTCTTGGAATGACCGCACTGGATCATCTGAACACCTGTTTCTCAAAACAAATCATGCTTTGATGAAAGTTAAGATGAATGATTATGCAAGTGCAATGACAATGTATGCTGATGCAATACTAAATACTGTTCATGATATGTTTTTGAATCCCCTTTGGTTAAGGGTTCCCATTTTACTGCATTACTTTCTACTACTCATTGTAATCGCCTGCTTGCCCATGATTCCTTTGTTTCCTTTTTTCCTCGCCTTGCCCCCCAGCCCATTTCTTTGCATTTCTCGTTCTAACTATCAAACCATAGTTGTGGAACTCCTCTCCCTTTCTTTTTTTGCCCCAAGTGGACATTTGTTCATTTTATCCCATAATTGAATTTATTATTGAAACTGAACAATTCCATGCAAGTTTTTTGATGATTTTAAAAGAAGACCTACGCCAACCTTTCATGAGATGCAATCAGAAAGAAACAGTCATGACTGAAGGGAAAAGATATTTCATTAATAAGCAAGGAAATACATATACAAGCAAGCTGATGTATAGAGAAAGATTCCATACATAAACATAACAAAGAAATTTTAGAAAGATAGAACCTCATGACGATGAATACTCCGACGACTATAGAGACATGCCAAGGATTCCAAATTTCACCGTTGCTGTTCCCAACTCAGTCTGGACCAGAACCTCACCCTTTTGACCTTAAGAGATGCTCTTTTGAAGCTCTTTTTTGCCAACTATATCTTTCCATTCTTTACTTGAGCCGCCCTTTGCGGGTTTTCAACTCAAGTTTCTTCTTTTCCAACCTTCACATGAGCCTTCCTTTTCGGGTTTTCAACTCAAGTGACCCCCTATTGGGTCCAAGTCCGCCCTTTGCGGGTTTTC